>PVJH01037438.1:0-17908 GCA_004026705.1 Nesogale talazaci | reverse complement strand
GCAGTTTGGCACCCGGGTCCATTGGCCCAGAAGGAGGGAGAGCCAGAACCAGAGAGCTCCTTCCCACCCACCTCCTGGCCCAGTCACAGGTCCTGTCCCTTCGTTTTCCCGTCACTGTGGCCTGCTGCCTAGCTCCCGCAGCCAGTGTCCACTGCTCAGTCCGGGCAGTCAGCTCTGGATGCAGGCAGGGGGGTTCTGGATATGAGGGCCCCATGGAGTCTCTGGTCTTGGAGACAGGATGGAGAGAAATGGCTAAGACGGGTGTGGGAATCGCCATCTGGTTCTGTGTCATTACCCACCACCCCCACAATCCTGATGGGTCTGAGGAAGTGTGACCCTACCAGTGGTGGCCCTCCTGTCTGGGACAGCCAGAGGAGTCTGGTTCAGCCCCACTCCTGTCAGGCCTGTCAGGGCATTGCAGCCCCCTCCCAGCCATCAGCAAGGCCTTCGTTTCCTTCCAGTTAGCCTGGCAGGGAGGGGGCTGGGCTCTGGGAGCTTCCTGGCCATGACAATGAGTGCTGGCACCCAGAGACAAAAGTCAAGAAAGAAAGGGCCTCATGGGGCTGGTGGCATGGGGGCCAAGGTGGGTCCTAGGGAGTTGATGCTTAGCTGACGGGAGGGCCTGGGACACCTTATAAGGAACAGGGGCAGGTCCCAGCGGCCTGGGTGTTTGCTCACACACGCAAGACACATGGCACCTTCCTGACCCTGGGCACGCGAACACGCACGTTGCCACGTCACCCACGCCTTGCTCCAACTGCCCCCTTCTCTGGGCTACGGCGTGTACCCACAGGAGCTGGAATCCTAACTCCCACTTTCTGTGTCTGTGCCAAGATATCCACGTGCCAGACCCATCTCCACATGAGCTGGGTGACCTGACAGGGGCTCTGAGGATGGGGTGGGGGTGGGGGGGCCATAACACCGAAGGGCTCGGAGCCTCCAGCCTCAGCGCCCCCAGCACGGGACTGCATCACCACTGACGCGCCTGTAGGGGGCAGCCGGAGCCGGCCCCGCAGCTCTCAGGGACCCTTCCGGGCACCCGGGAGCCCCGGACACCCTCACGTACTATGCGACTCGGGCAAGTAAGTCTGTCTGGAAAAAGGGAAAAACTTACCTCTCCCATCCCCACCTCCTCCTCCAAACGGCGAATCGTCCTGGGAGCAGCGTTGGGCTCCCAGGGCATCCCGGCCACTCCGTGGGGCACCAAGTTCAGGCCTCGGAACCAACCCGCTGACCTATCCGGCCGCGCACTCCTCCACCCAGGCCCCCACTGCACCACACAGCCGGGGAGCCAGGAAGGGGTGTGTGTGTGGGGGGGGGACGCCCCCGCCCCGCTCCCCCACTCCGTCTCCCAGAGGAGCCCAGTCTCAAGCCAGCTCTGCTCCCCGGGCGCACCGGGCGCACCGGGCGCGTGCCGCCGGAGCCCGTCCTCCCACCTTCCCCCTTCCGCGGGCCGCCGAGAGGACTCAGTCGTACCACTTGGGGGTTTATTCCAGTCCCAGCTTCCAGAGAAACTCAACAATAAATTACATCATTAAATAAACTCCCTGCTGGCTCATGTCCCCCACGCCCCCCCCCCCACTCTCCCCGTCCCCAGACTCTCCCAGCACCCCGCAGGGGCTCCGTGGGGGGTGAGGAGCTGAAGGCGCCCCCCCCCCTGCCCTGGTGCCCGGTCCTTGGCGTTCACTTGCCTGACCTTGACAGCTGGGCAGCTGCTAGCCAGCTGTCCCTTTGGGCGGGGGAGGGCTCATTGGGGGCCCTGCCGCTGCCGCTGCAGGCCGGTCCCTAGAGGTGTGTGGGGTTTTCCAGAGAGGGGTCCGTCTTAGTCATGTGCAAGACCACGGTGGGGGCCTTGTAGTGGCAGTGGGTGCCCCGGCCGTAGCCCCCGGGGGTCCGGCAGGCCTTGGCCCGCGCGCGGCCGGCTGCCATCTTGCGGTGGCACAGGCTCTGCCAGCTCTGGAAAGTCTTGGAGCTCCACACCCACACGCCGCTGGTGATGCCCACCACGAGCGACATGAAGATCTTCAGCATGAAGACCGCCACGGTGGGCACCGAGCCCCCCGGCAGCGAGCAGTCCCTGCGGCCTCCGGGCACGGTCGCCGCCCGGCACTGCTGCTCCGTGGCGCGCAGGCGCCAGAAGTCCATGTTGAGGCGCTCGTAGACGTAGCACACGATGACGCAGGTGGCGGGCACCGTGTAGAGGATGGAGAAGACGCCGATCTTGACCATGAGCTTCTCCAGCTTCTCGGTGTTGGTGCCCCCCGTCTTCATGATCTTGCGGATGTGGAAGAGGGCCACGAAGCCCGTCAGGAGGAAGCTGGTGCCGAGCACCAGGTAGCAGGAGAGAGGCACCAGCACGAAGCCCGTGAGCGCCGCCGCGTCCATGCTGGCCACGTAGCACAGCCCGGTCAGCTCGTCCCCGGCCACCTTGCGCAGGGTCAGGATGACGATGGTCTTGAGCGCCGGCAGCCCCCAGGCCGCCAGGTGGAAGTAGCTGCCGTGGGCCTCGATGGCCTCGTGGCCCCACTTCTTGCCGGCCGCCAGGAACCAGGTGAGGGTCAGCACCACCCACCACAGCGAGCTGGCCATGCCGAAGTAGTAGAGCAGCAGGAAGACGAGCGTGCAGCCCGTGTTCTCCAGGCCCTCCTGGATCACGTACAGCGCGCCCGCCTCCTGGTCGCAGGCCACGCTCTGGGCGCCGGCCACGGCGCGGATGAGGAAGGCCAGCGAGTAGACGTTATAGCACATGGACAGGAAGATGATGGGGCGCTCGGGGTACTGGAAGCGGTGAGGGTCCAGCAGGAAGGTGAGCACCGTGAAGGCGGTGGAGAAGAAGCAGAGCGCCGACCACACGGCCATCCAGACGAGCGCGAAGTCCTTGTCGCGCCGCGACCAGAACACCTCGACGCCCGGCCCGCAGCGCGGCGCGCACGAGCGGCTCTTCTCCACGTACTGGAACTTCTCCGGGTTCTCGCAGCCGCCGCCGCCGCCGCCGCCGCCGCCGCCTTCCGGCCCCGGGGCCCCGTCGCCGGGGGGCCGCGCGGGCCGCGGCGCCACGGGCAGCATGCCCCGGCCCTGGTGGGGCTCGGCGGGGCCGGCCGTGGCGTTCTCGGGCGCCTCCATGCAGAGCGCGTGCGGGTCGTTGCGCGTGGGCAGCTGCGCGCAGTCCAGCGAGTCGGGCCAGCCGAAGTTGAACTGCTCCATGATGGGCGCGCAGCGCAGGCGCGCCTGCTCGCACATGGGCCGGCAGGCGGGGATGGGCGTCGAGACCTGGTCGGTGCACATGGGCGCGTAGAGCGAGCACAGGAAGAAGCGCAGGTGGCTGTGGCAGCCGTACTGCACGAGCGGCGCGAACTCGTCCAGCTTGGCGGCCGCCTCGCGCTGCGACTCGTGGCCCAGCAGGTTGGGCATGCGGGTCAGGTTGTAGCCGATGCCGCGGCACATGGGGATCTCCACCGCCTGGCACGGCGCCGGCCCGCGCCCGCGCTCCGGGTCGAAGCGGCCGATCTCCAGCGCCGCGCCGCCCGCCGCCAGCAGCTGCCACAGCAGCAGCGGCAGGGGCAGCAGCGCCGGGCGCAGCGGCGGCCCGGCCATCCCGGGCCACCCGGGCCGAGCGCGGGAGGGCGGCCCCGTTCACTCGGGCCGCGCCCGCCGGTGCCCGCGCGCCTGCCCGCCGCGCCGCGCCGAGGGGGCCATCGCCGGGCCGCCCAGGTGGGACTGGGGCCGCGCGCGGGGCGGCCGCCCGGGGAAAGCCTCGCCGAGCGCGCAGAGCCTCCGACAGCGCCGCTGCTGCTCCGAGCGAGCGCCGAGCCCGAGCGGGCGCCGCCTCCCCCGGCCGCCGCTACCAGCTCTGGGGGCGGGGCGCGGGGACACGCCCCGGGGCGGGGCAGCGGCGGACTGGACACGCCCCTGGTCGGGCCTTAAAGGCGCGCGTTCCGATGGTGCGCTTGGGTACCCACGGGGGGTGGGTGGCGGGGACCACGCTCCTTCCAGTGCCACTCAAACCTGCCCTGCCAGCGGACGGTCTGAAGGAAGATCCCGCTTGCTTTCAGCCTGGAACCTCCCGGGGTGGGAAGCCCCGGCCTTGTTCAAGGGCAGCCCCAGGTGGTCACAGTTGTACGTGACTGACAGGGGCGCTTCTGCGCCTCCGGCAAACGCGCGAAGGACTCGCCTGTACATGAACAGCCCCACCCAGATCCGTGACGGGGCGGGGGGGGGAGGGGAGGGGAGGCGGGCGTGGGGATGGAGGTGCGAACCTTCTGATGGCAAACCGGGTCGCTGTGCCTCCGAACACTCAAGCTGAACGTGTAGCTGCGCTGCGGACGCGTGGACCCCGTGACTGTGCGGACCCAGTGGCTGCGACCCGGGCTCCAAGCTGGTGCTGAACCGGGCAGAGTTTCATTCTACTGTAAGTCGGGTCGCTGTGAGTCAGGACCAACCAAACTCCATGGCTGTGGGTAGTTTCTGCCTCACAGCGACCCCATGGGACGACGGAGGGCAGCTTCTCGGGGGTTCGCAGGCTGTCAATCTTTGCGGAAAGGGGCTGGGGTGCCAAACCAGGTCCCCTCTGACTCATAGCGACCCTCGATAGGGCTTCCGGGGGCTGTATATCTTCTCAGGAGCCGACAGCCTCATCTTTCTCCCTCGAAGTGGCTGGTGGGTTCGAACCACCCATCTCGCCATTGGCAGTCAACTTGCTTAGGGGACAGTGGCACGGGGGGGCTCCGATATTCCATTCCTGGTGTGTATCTCAAAGTCTGGGAAGCAGAGACTGGACAGGACACTTGTCCACCCATGTTGATCCCAGCATTATTCGACAAAGCACAGGGCGAAGGCCGAGACGCCCAACGATAGATAGATAGATAGATAGATAGATAGATAGATAGATAGATAATAGATAGATAGATAGATAGATAGATAGATAGATAGATAGATAGATCGTTACAAAAGCTCACTGTCATGGCGCTGATGCCGACTGCCTCCTCGAGTTTGCGAGAGAGAAAGCCCTGTCTTTTGCCCAAGGAGCGGCTGGTGACAGCAGCCCAGACAGAGGTGAATGCTAACGAGGCGTGACCCTTACTGGCAAGGGATACTGCTCAGCGAGGAAGGGGAGCGCACCTCCTACAATAGGGTGGAGCCTGCGCACGTGATGCTGCGTGAAACAAGCCAACCAGGAAAGGGCAACTACTGTGACCCCCACCCTCGAGCCTAAAAAGACAAGGCGAAGCAATGACATGGAGACCAGCGCTTAGGGGGAAGGCCAGAGGAGAGGGGGTTAACCGCAACGGGAAAGGCGCCGCGATTAAGGGCAGGGTGGCAGAGTTCATAGTACAATTGCAGTCAAGACAGCTGCACATGGCTCTGAAGGGGCCTTGGCAAGTCAGGGTGCAGAATAGCACCGGTGAAGCATACAACTTCCCTCTAGTTCTTTTGTTTTGTTTTGGGCATCACTGCTGTCCGGTGGTGGGAGTGGGAGGCCCAGCCCCACTGCTGGAATTGAACCTCTGTCCCAGTGGGACGCAGTCCTGCCCACCACCACTACCCTACCGGCTCAGCCCTCCCTCTAGTTCCTTAATGCTTTCTCCCCACCACCCCCACCACGATCATGACCCCAATTCTACCTTACAAATCCGGCTAGACCAGAGCATGGAGACAGGTACAGATCAGAGCTGGAAACACAGGGAATTCAGGACAGATGAAATCCCTCAGGACCAATATTGAGAATAGTCATACTAGGAGGGCAAGGGAAAGGTGGGACGAGAAAGGGGGAAACCGATCACAATGATCTTCTTATCACCCTCTCCCAGGGGGTTGGCCCACGGAAAAGTGGGTGAAGGGAGACATCGGTCAGTGTAGGACATGAAGCAATAATAATAATCTTTAAATTATCAAGGGTTTTTGTGAGGTTGGGAGGGTGGGAGAGGGAGGGGAAAAATGAGAAGCTGATACCCAGGGCTCAAGTTGAAAGAGAATGCTTTGAGAATGATGTTGACAACAAATGTACAAATGTGCTTGATGGAAGGATGGACGGGTTCTGATAAGAGTTGGACGAGCCCCCAGTAAGATGACTTAAAAAAAAAATTGAAGTGGGATTGGCCAAACCTGTGTGATTGAGGTATTTACAACCCTGTCCCAGGAAGACAGAGAGCAGCTGCCCTCGCTGCTGCTGCTGCTACTGCGTAGCTGGATGCCCCACGGGCCGGCCTTCCTGGGCTGCAAGGTTTAGGGGCAGTTTTATAGGCCACCCCAGTGCATCGACCTGATTGCACGGTTCGTGCCTCTACTTCTTAACAACATCCTCTAAGGAGGCCTGGTGGTGTCATGGCTGCACCAGACTGTGACCTGCAAGCTCAGCAGCTTGGTGTCTCCAGCCACTCTGGGAGAAAGAGGAGGCTTTCTGCTCCTGCAAAGACTTCCAGTCTTGGCTCTTGGCTGGTGGGACCCGCCCACATGGGGACAAAAGAAAGGGAGAGCCACAGGAGTCCCTGAGGAATCCTGATCCAGACTTCTGACTCCAGGTGCGACTGGGGGTGGGTGGGAGAGGGGCGGGAGTGGCATCTCATCTGAACCGCTTGGGGGTCGTCACAAAGGGGCCACACCGCAAGTCTGAAGTGGTACACCAGACTGCTTCACCCTTGACTGTAGGAAGGGAATGGGGTGTCATAGACGGTGCGCCCCACCCCCCATCACCAATGCTGAGGACTTAGAGGGTAGAAGTGCTGTTAGGTAAGTGGGTCACGGGATATGCAGCCCTGAAAGAAAAGGGGATTGGACTGGAGGAAGATAACAGGGTCCGCTCACTATTTCACCCATCTACTCTCGGTCAGGACACCTGTTAGACTTGGAACTAGTTGTATTTTCTCTCTCTGTCTCCCCTTTTCCTTTTGGTGTCTGTCTGCATGAGATAGGCGGGCTAAGCCATCGCAAGGAGACAGCAAAGGGACTGAGGGTTCCTGGAGTGGAGAAGGGGAAAGGAGGATGTCGGGGGAAGAGACCCGTGAGCCAGTAACAGGGAGAGTGGATTAGCCAAGGATCTAAAATTGATGGTGAGGAGGTGGCTGTGTTCCTGATCATATTTGATCAATGGAAATGTATCCGAGAGGAATGACTGAGAGGTGAATGACGGGGAAACCTGATAGTGGGGCTGGAGGAAAGAAAAAAGAAAAAGAAGAAAGAAGAAGAAAATAAAAATTAGATATTCCATATAAATATAGATGGGTATATTATGTCAATATATAAATATAGGTATATTTCTCTCTCTCTCTCTCTCTCTCTCTCTCTCTCTGTGTGTGTGTGTGAAGCAGATGGACTTTGGGCCTCTACTTAAATCTTACCTCAGTACAAGAACAGTTTGTTCTAATATGGGGCACTGTATGATACTCACCTTTCTGACATGATCACTGAAGACAAAATGAGTGTATAAGCAAATGTGGTAAAGAAAGCAAGGGGGACCGACTATTAAGATATATTAGGGCTGAGCCCCGGTGGCGTAGTGGTTGTGCGCGGGACTGCGACCCACTGGGATGGAGGTTCAATTCCAGCAGTGGGGCTCGGCCCCCTACTTCCACCACCAGAGAGCAGTGATGCCCCCCCCCCCCAAAAAAAAGATATAGTGTTTAGGGGCTTAAAGGCTTCAAGTTAAACAAGCGGCCACCCAGCAGGGAAGCAACAATGCCCACATGGAAGAAGCACACCAGCCTGTGTGATCAAGAGGTGTCGATGGGAAGAAGGATGAGACATTCAAAAACAAGCAATCAAGCAATCACATTGATGCGAAGGAGTCTACATAGATAAAGTAGACTCAAAACCCACCTGTCAGGTCATTGGACAGCCCCTCTCAGAAGGGCCCCATGGACGGGATGATCTATATCCAGGGTGCAGTACAGTACTGATGAAACACAGAACTATGCTCTAGTTCATCGGTTCTCAACCTGTGGGTCAGGACCCCTCTGGGGGGTCAAAGGACCCTTTCACAGAGGTCACTTAAGACCATCAAAAATCACGTAAATATTTCACAATATATAATTGCATCTTGTTTTGTTATTCATTATGTGTCATTGTGTTCAACTTATAACAATGAAAATACATTCTGCATATCAGATACTTACGTGACGATTCATAACCGTAGCAGAATTCCAGTGATGAAGTAGCAACAAAAATAACTTTATGGTTGGGGGTGGCCACCACGTGAAGACCTGTGTTCGAGGGTTCAGCATGAGGAAGGCTGCGGGCCACTGCTCTCGCTCGTTAATCCGCCCCTTACTCTCTGGTCTTCGTTTCCCTTGTTGATCTCTCAGATCCGTGTCTATTCACTTGTAGAATTAGGATCTCTCGATGCATGAACTCCAAGATAGATGAACCTGGGAGAAATGGTAAGAGGAGTAATGATTCCCTGAAGGTTAGGGAAGAGAAGGGTGGGGGGAGGCGAGGAGGAGCCAGTAGCAATGATAACTGTATGTCCCCACTTGAGACGAATGAATAACAGAATTGTAGGTGTGATGGGTGGGTTTGTTATGCCAACACAGCCACAGAAGATTGGTAGGTCTGTTATGGCAGCATGGCCAATGAACACACGGGATGAATGGAAGGGCAGAAATAGGAAGGGCTCAGCGAGTCCAGCCCTCTCTCTTGCTTTTGGATCTTCAGACCAGCCGCCTGCTTTGTTCATGCTGTGCCTCGACCTCCAAGCAATACTACCCGTGGGACACCTAATCGTGGACTGTGTTGCTGTGAGTTGAGGCTCCTTCAAGCCCTGCTTCGCCACGCTCCTGGAATAGACATCCCTTGAGCTGGGGACTGTCAGACCCTGTCATCTGGCTGACCGTCGGTGACCTGCTTTGCTGTTTGCTGCTTGTGGCCAGATAACCTGAATTGCTCTACAGAGGACTACTCAGCGGCCCTCCAGGCTTGAAGGGCTGCCAGTCTACTAGCTGTCTCACGCAAGTGAGTTGCACCAAGCCATAGCCATTTGTATTGCTTTATAGATAAGTTAACTGTTTATTTCTTATCTTATATATCCTTTTATCTATATAAATATATAAAGAGAATTACTGGTGTCCTGGTTTTGTTTCTCTAGAGAATCCTGTCTGACACAGTAGGGGAACAGATACATTGGTTGTGGAAGATATGGCAAGTATAAATGTATGGGTATATATTTAAATATTTATAAAGGGGAGTTGATCTCAAAGAGTTCAAGAAGAAAGGAAATGTTTTGAAACAGATGGTGGCAATTGCATAATGATGCTTGTTGTAATTGAATTACAGATTGCTATCATATCTGTAAGAGCTCCCAATAAAATGACTCCAGAGAGAGAGAGAGAGAGAGAGAGAGAGAGAGAGAGAGTTACAGCCTCAGAAACCCCCTGGGGGCAGTCCTCCCCTGTCCTGTAGGGCGGGATGAGAGACAACCTGCCCATGGCAAGCTTTCTGGTCTCCTCAGAAAGAACGCTCCCTGCTGGGGTCAGGCTGACCACGGCAACTCGATGGACTCGATGGGAACCTCCGAGGGCAGGGAGGCCGTGTTGCCAGAGGAGGAGCAGCTCGGGAAGGGCAGGTGGCAGTGGTGGCGCAGTGCATGGGGGCAGGAATTGTGCGTGGGGGAGGGCCCTTCAGCGAGTGCCCGGGGCAGGGAGCACGCAGAGAAGAGGCTGTTTTCTTTGCCTCCTGTTTCCCCGCCACCCTCCCGAGGCCTCCTTGGGGAGGGGCTGCATCGGTGCTGTGCGGTGTCCAGTCTCAGCATCGTCACGACAGCAAACAAGAAGCGCTCGTTTGTGCCCCCCCCCTGCTGCTTTCAGAACCAGGACCCCCACCTTGTATGTCTCAACAGACCAGCCAGGAAGGCACACTGGTCCCATCTCCCAGGTGGGTAAACTGAGGCCAGAGGGAAGTGCACAGAGCTAGCCAATGTTTCGCTTCGACTGTTTGACGACAGGCCGTCTCCTGCCAGTCTATCTTGCTCCCCACCGGAGAGGTGCGGTCATCCTGTGTGGCAGTCACCCAATGTGGTGTCAGTTTGCGGCTGAAGAGTGGAGGGGTGGAGGCCGGCCTGTCAATCTGGAGCTCCCCAGGGAGACCTCTGTGTGGGCGTGGCCTTCTGCGCTGAGAATTCTGGGAAATGTGGCGATTCCTTCTTGGAGGGGGGGAGACACTACCTCTCTCCATTCGTGTCCTTAGAGACAGTCTATTGACAACACTCCCCGCCTGAGAGACGAGACCGGCAAGGCTGGCTCCCTGTGAGACGTCCCTGAGGAGAAGCCACATGGACCCACCCTGATGCCACCACAAACCTGGACCCAGAGACGCCACATGGAGACCCCTGCCAGCGCTGAGATGCTGACCCCACCACTGGCTCTGAAGACTGTCTACCTGCTGGCTTGCGGTCATTCTGCATTTGCCATCCTGGCATGTGTTTCGTGAGTCTGAAGAGGACTTAGAGATTAGTATCAGACATATGGGCTAATATCGGACTTACGGCCTTGGACTAGACTGCATTGGGATGCTTTTCTTTTCTTTTTTTTTTTTGGGGGGGGGGCCAACCCTGCCCTCTGGTAGTGGGAGTAGGAGGCCCAGCCTTGCTCCTGGAGAGCTGCTGCCGGATTTGAACCTCCAACCCAGTGGGTCGCTGTCCCACACACAACCACTATGTCACCGGGGCTCAGCCCGGGGATTTTTTCTTGATGTTCAATTACCCTTTATAAAACTCTGTCTTATACACATATGCATGTATGAATTTGTTTCTCTAGTCTACCGAGACAAACGCACCCTGTCAGCTGGGCGCCTGGCTCAGCAGTGTCCCCCTCAGGACCTCATCTCTGTCACCCTCTCCCCACAGAGCAGGGGAGACCGCTAGCAACACCCCCATCTACCTTCCTTGGCAGGCCTAGCTTTTCCCCTTTGAAGTCATCTCTGTTTAGGGACGCGCCACCGCCGCCCCTGCACTCCTGCTGTCCCCACGGGGCCCACGGATGTCTGTGGCATCCGGCCAGGCCGAGGGGCAGGTGGGCTAACACTGGTGGGCACGTGATGGGTTTTTTTCTTCCTCCCCTGGGGTGAGAGCAGCCGGCCCACCCTCCTCCTGTTTCCCAGGGGCAGTGTCGGGGTGGAGAGAGATGTCCCTCCCACTCAGGAGGAGGAATCCGACCCCAGTGCAGGCCCCCCACGGTGACCCCGACACTAAGTGAGAGGGTTCTCTATCTGCCACGCCCCCGCGTGCTCCCTGCACCTGCTCCTCTCACACACTGCCAGGCCAGTGGGCTGCCAGGGGCCCAACTGCACCTCCTGTGTGACTCCCCGTGGCCCTGACCTCTGCAGGCAAAACACCAAACGCCAGCAGCCCAGCAGGGCGGACACCCAGCTCAGGGGCCCACGCAGACAGGGCCAGCCCATTGCCCTGGTTTCCCCGAGGAAAAGAGAGGTCACAGGGCAAGGGCCTGCCGTGGGGTGACAGTCTGTTCCCCACACCACCCCCTCTGCATTTGTCCCTCCTTTGCCCAGGCAACCTGGAGGACCCGGACGCAGGTCCACAGCACAGTCAGGTGCCCACAGCTGCAGGGGGGGCAGCGGTGGGAGAGTGAGGGAGCGAGTTCCCTGCAGATTCCTGGGGACCCACAGTGGCTCACACAGGCCTGGGCCAGTCCCTTTCCACCGTCCTGCAAGATAGGATCCCCGAGCCCTGGGGCTGAGATTCAGCGGGGCAGCAGTTTGAAACCGCCCGGCGGCTCCGTGGGGGGGAAAGACGGGGCTTTCTTTCTACTCCTGTGAAGCGTGACCGTCTCCGAAACCCCCAGGAGCAGTTCCAACCCTGTCCTGCAGGGGCGCTATGAGGCACCTTTGACTCAATGGCAGTTGAGTTTGAATTGGAGAAGATAGAATGCCCGTCGTACAGATGGGGAATGGAGGCTCAGGGAATGCGACGTCACTTGCCCAAGACTCCCAGGGCTTGTAGTCAGGACTGGTCTTTGAGCTCTTCCGTGTCAGGGGGTTGCCTGTCACCCCCAGGGAGAGGGCAGCTGTCTGCCTGGCCCATTCGACCAGCCTTGCTGTGGAGCCGCACAGCGGGGGTGGAGATGGTGGGGACAGCGTGATGCCACGATGGTTATCAGTCCCCATACTTCTCAGTCATGAGTGCACAGCCACCTCTCCTGGGGGCTGCTCTGGGACGGGGGAGGAGGGGAAGGAGCAGAGAGGAGGATGAGATGGAGACGGGGCTGGAGGGGAGGAAGAAGGAAGGGAGGAGGTGAAGGAGGAGATGGAGGAGGAGGAGGAGGAGGTGGAGATGGGGATGGAGATGAGGAGGAGGAGCAGGAGGAAGAAGAGGAGGAGAAGAGATGAGAAGAAGGGGCTGAGCCCCGGTGGTGTAAATGGTTGGGTGCGGAACTGCAGCCCGCCGGCTTGGCGGTTCAAATCCAGCGGCGGCTGGGTAGCGCCCACGACCACCAGAGGCGGTGATGCCCACAAAAACCAAAAAAAAAAAAAAAAAGAGAGAGAGAGAGAGAGAAGAAGGAGGAAGAGATGGAGGGGGAAGGGGAGAAGATGGAGGTGGAGATGGAGAAGGAGGAGGGGGAGACGGAGGAAGAGGAGGAAGAGATCCTTCTGGGAATGACCTGTTTTCAGCCAAGATCCAGCTGCCATGGGCAGTGACATCGCTCATGGCTGTCCTTCTCTGACTCCAGCTTGAGTCGCTATGGCTCGATACTGTCCGCCTTTTGTTACCTCACCTTCCTTTGGAACGGTCACTGCGTGAGGCCCGGCCGACGAGAAAAACAGATCCAGGGACACTCATAGCGAGAGGTCATTATAGAACCAGGAAAACATCCCTGCCCAGTCTAACTCGAGTCCATATGTCCAATAGTCGCCCCTAAGTCCGACGATGCCGGTCCTTAAGTCCCTCTTCAGACTCAGGATGCCACACGCGGGGATGCAGAGTGCCAGCCGGGGGGTGCAACGTCCCACAAATCCAGTGGCAGCGGCTCTGGTGATTCTCTGAGGGACTCGATAGTTGGAAGGTGAAGGCAGAGAGAGAGAGAGAGAGAGAGAGAGAGAGAGAGAGAAGGAAGTTCCCAGGATCCTCCTTAAGAGGAGGCCACGCCCACAGGGAGGCACCATCAGGCTGTGACCTGATTGACAGGCTAGACTCCAGCCCTTACCCTTCAAGTCTAAGTGCACTTATGTCATGACCACAGTCACAGATGATGGCTGTCTTCCTAAAGTCTCGGCAGAGAGAAGTGAGCGCTTCCAGCACCGCGCCCCGGGGCTGGCACGTCTCGGGTGGGATTCCACGAGCCTTGTGTCTCACCCACACTCTCTGTACAGCGTGGACTTCTACCTCCGGGACCCGGGTGAAGGCCACACGCTGCCTCCCTGCGCCCGTGGATGCACATGGACCAGTTCGGTTTTGGCCCAGGGACCCTGTCATTGCCTCCCCCCTCGGTGCACCCTGTATTGCCCCGCGTCTTCCCCAGAGGACCTTGCTGTACCTTGAGGTGGGATTTGTCTTTCTTCCCTTCCTGAGGAATACCACGGCGCTGCTTCCTCTTGGGGCTGTCTCACACCGGGGCTCCGCGTGTTTCATTCTAACACGTCACTCCGTCGCCTGCACTCAGGTGAGGAATCGGAGCATCTGACCCGTGGTGCTGGTCAACCAGATGGGCCGCCCCTCCCGTCCACTGCCAGCAGGACAAACCCTCGGTCCCAGAAGAAGGGCTGCCAGAATGCTCCTTAGCAGCAGAGATGAAGAGACTTTGAGTGTGAGGCTGCAAAGCTGGGGGGCTTTGGACATCGTCGTCTCAGGAGGGGTCGGTCCCTGGAGAAAGACACCGAACTCCGGGAAGGGGCGGGTCAGCAAAGAAGAGGAAGACCCTTGGGGCTGAGCCCCGGTGGCGTAAGTGGTTGAGTGCGGAACTGCAAGCCCGTGGGCATGGCGGGTCAAATCCAGCTGCAGCTGGGTAGCACCCCTGACCACCAGAGGCAGTGATGCCCACAAAAAAAAAGAAGAAGAAGAAGAGGAAGACCCTGGACCAGACGGATTAACGCAGGAGCTGCCACCGTGGACTCACACTTTCGGATGTGTGAAGATGGCCATGGGCTGGGCGGAGCTTTGTTCTTTGGTTGGCATAGCAGCTGAGTATGCCACAGAGCGGGAAGACCCAAACCCCAACCAGCCTCAGTGCCATCGGGTCAATGCCAACCGACCCTAGAGGACAGGCTAGAACTGCCCCATGGGTTTGAGACTGGCCCTCTGGACAGAAAGCCTCCTCTTTCTCCCTCGAAGGGGCTGGTGGTTTTGAACTGCGGACCTTGCCCCGTGCAGAACCCCACCACCACACGGGCTCCCCCTGCCTTTGAGAAGGGGCCCTTGTTTGATCACCTGGCCAGAGTGGATGGGCATGCTCATACCAGGCCTGCCCATCACCTTCTCTTCATCCCCCCCCCCCCCCCCAGCCTCCTAGGACAACCTGCCCCCAGTGGCCTGCCTGAGCAGGCCCCTTCTCTTCTGCCCTCTCCAGAATCGCCACTGCCACTCAGGGGCAGCCTGGATCTCTCCTGGGCAGGCTGGAGGCGCTGCTCTGTGGGCCCAGGGGCCTTCCTACCCAGCACTTGTGTTCTCACCCCTCCCCCTGAGACTGGCAGCTGCTCAAGAACCGCGGGAGTGTTTTATTCCTTGGTATCTGGCCTCGAAGAGGGGAAGCATGTCCCCTACCTCTCCAGCGGCCCCCCCCCTCCCAGGGTCATCGGAGCTGGGGGTTGCTGGAGATGCCCCTGCTGCTGGTCACCTTCATAAGGGAGAGGTTCCCACTTCCAGGGACTTTTTATGCCCCCCCCCATCCCACCTACCCCCCCAAGGACAGAGAGGCATCTGGGTCCTTCTGGCAGCCATGGGGGGAGAGGCGAGGGGGGCGGGTGCCCAGGAACGGTAGGATGCCAGGCCTGTCACCATGGCAACAGCGGCTCCTGGAAAGCCAGGGGTGGGGGTGGGGTGGGAGAGCCCTTCCCCCATACAGATGCTTCCTGGGAAAGAAGAGGCCTCTCGGGCAGCCTGCCCACCCACGGGCTTTGTCACTGGATCCCCCTCTTTACAATGGCAGAACAATGGCCTAGACGCTCCCTGAAAGGGAGACTATGGGGAGGACCGGGAGGGACAGGCCAGGTGGGGAGGGGCCCTCCCTGTCAATGCCCTCTCTTCCCAGGCTAGGGGGACAGGCCTCCCTCCCCAGGGGCCACTGGCTGGAAGCTAGCGAGATGCCCTGCACATATGGGGAGGGACATTCTCCTACCATGTCCCACTAACCCCCCAGTCTCCGCTCACCCTCGGCTCCTCATTCCCCAATGCCGCTGCCTGGGGAAATTCAGTCCCGCTCTCCCCGTGGTCACCTCACCCAGGATGACCTCATGCCCTCATTCTTGGTTCCATGGCACCCCCACAAGCCTAGGAGAGGAGCCCCCGTGGCCGGCACAGGGATGGTTCCTTGGGCTGTGACCCCCCAAGGTTAGGGGTTCAAGACCATCTACTGCTCCTCTGGAGAACCACCAGGTTTCCTGGTCCGGGAAGAGGGACAGTCTCTGGAGTCCCCAGGGGCGGTTCCCCTCTGTCCTCTCCGGTCAGGAGCGACTCCAGGGCAAGTCTGACAGCATCTGGGGGGCTGGTGTGGGTCCAAGACAAGTGACGCTGAGTTTGGGGGGGGGGACTGGGTGTAAACCGGCTCTTCCTGAGCCCAAGTTTGGGGGACCATTCTGCACCTGCCCACGTGCCCAAGACGCCCCTTAGGAAAGGCTGTCCGTGGTGGTGGGCTCCTGCAGGGAGCAATCACGCTCCCGGTTCCCTGGGACGAGCACAGGGTGTGCAGCAATCCCGAGGGGCGGGGGGAGAGGTGGGTCCAGGCCTGTGGGAGCAGCTAAGTCAAGGGGTGTGAGGCCTTGTGCAGGCAGGGGCTCGGCGACTCCTAGGCTTCCCCACCTGTGCCCAGAGCTGAGCCAAGGGGGCGGCCGGCATGGGTAAGACTCAGCGGTGGGCCTTCAACCTAGAGAATCCAGATTCATGACCATCGAGTCAGACGGGTCAGGGTCAAGCTGCCCCTCTGGGTTTCAGGGACGGTAGCTCTTCACGGTAGTAGAAAACCTCGTTTTTCTCCCAGGGAGCGCCTGGTGGTTTCGAACTGTGGGCCTTGCAGTTAACAACCCAGCGCATAGCCCGTTGTGCCTCCAGGGCTCCCGACGTGCGCCTTGAGGACTCCTTCGTGGGAATGGGAGGGTGGGACTAGAGGTTTTCATTTCCTCTTCCTAAAGAGATGGTTTAAAGCTCCCTTATTGATTTATTTAATTGCACAGGCAATTAATTCCACATTCAGGTGGACATGGATATAAGATAAGGGCCTCTTCCTTCCCTTGTGTGCTCAGTTCCCAAGGTGGCCAATATCAAGACCAGGGGTCCTCACACTTTTAAAACAGGGGGCCAGTTCACTGTCCCTCAGACCTTTGGAGGGCTGCACTATAGTTTAAAAAAGCAAAACTCTGGGCTGAGCCCCCCGGTGGCGTAGTGGTTGTGCGCTGGACTGCGGCCCACTGGGACGGAGGTTCAATTCCAGCAGTGGGGCTGGGCCTCCTACTCCCACCACCGGAGAGCAGTGATGCCAAAAAAAAAAAAAAAACCCTCTGAACAAATTCCCGGCTGGCCCGTGATGAGTTGGCTGCTAAGCAGGAGAGCAGCGGTGGCAAAAACACCCAGGGGCCGGATAAATGTCCTCGGTGGGCCACATGTGGCCCTTGGACCGTAGTTAGAGGACCCCTGATCAAGACATTGGGCATCTCATTAGATGATTGCTTCTAGACTTCACACACACACACACACACACACACACACACACACACACACACACACAGGTGCTGGTGGCAGTTGGGTGGTGTCAAGTCGGTTCTGATCCACAGCGACCCTATGTGTAAAGGGATCAGATTTTAACATTGGCAAAGCGGGATATCATTGACCAGGGTAGGGGGTGGGGGGGAGTGTATTCCCTTCTTGTTCTCCTGCCATTCCCTAGCTTGTCCAACATTCTTTCCAAAAATCAGGACTTTTTAAAAATGCTGCATGACTCGGGGAAAATTGTTTGAAATCGGGATTGTCTGGCCCAAAGCGGGACGTCTGGTCGCTTTACCTGTATGGGACATGGTGTGGGGGGAGTGGGGAGGCCCTGGCGTGCACGCACCTCACGGGGGAGTGGGGGGCTCTGTGGCAGCCACTGTGACAGTTCATTGCTTCCCTCTCTCCCTGCCGCTAAAATGGAATGGGAGGGGCCACATCACAGCTCGCCCCTTTCTTTTTCTTGTCTTATTCTTGTGGCTGGCACTGCTAATAGGACATGGACCTGAAGCACCGAGCCCGTGCCCACTCAGAGCCTCTCTGTAGGACAGACCAGGACTGTCCCTGGTGGTGGTGGTGGTGGCGGTGGGGTTTCCGAGATGGACTGTCCCTGGTGGTGGTGGGGGGGGGGGGGGGGTTCTGAGAGACGGTGACTCATCTCGCTCCCTCAGAGCTCTTGGTGTTTTTGAACCACTGACTCTGCAGCCCAGTGTGTGACTCATGGGGCCACCAGGACGCCTCCAAAGAGGGAGATGGGGCTGGAAGAATGTAGGCGGTCGGCATTGGAGTGCTATTTCTTCTGCCACGTTTCTGTCTGCGGAACATTATTTCATCATGAAATGGTGGGGGGGAAACTATCCACCGTGGGTGTCTTTCCAGGTCAGTATGCACAGATCCAATTTTGATTTCCACAGTGTGGATTTACCCTGTGGGAGTTGGTTAGTTGTCTGGACATCTGGGCTACTTTTGATAAAATTTCCCAAGCAGTTCTAGCTATATCCATGCATCTATCCATCTATCTATCTATCTATCTATCTATCTATCTATCTATCTATC
>PVJH01037437.1:0-18529 GCA_004026705.1 Nesogale talazaci | reverse complement strand
CTTGATTAACAAAATGGCTTAGTGGAATGAACCCCACATGCTCTCTGACTCAACACTTTTCTTCTTTCTCCGTTTTTGTTCTTTCACAAAGTTGATGGACATCCAGAATGTTTGTCATCAATCAGCATTTGACCTATTTTGAAATGAGGAAATCACTCCTACACTTGAGTTTATCCCACTGTGCTATCCTTGTCAACTCTATTCACCTCCACAACAGTTTCTGTATCATTTCTTTCTGAGCAGGAAACAAAATTTCATAGCTTCATGCTGCTTTCTTAAATTGGTCACCACTATAAAATGAGGTTCATGTGAGACTGCTTTCATGAAAAAATTCACTGTGACCAGAGAGAACATTCCTAAGCAACCACACTGGGTGCACTAACTTAGAATGGGTTGTTGGATGCTCACCTAACAGGAGAAAAGGATACTACAAAATCTTGCCTAGTGGAGCTTTGTCTTTTCCATTTTATGTGTGTTGGGTGGGGGGGTTGGAGGGTGGGATAACCTTTTGCGTGTGTGTGTGTGTGTCAGTATTATGTATATAGCAAACTATTTCATTCTTCCCTGCATGATTTCTGCCACAAAACCAGAGATTGGTCTTTTTGTTTCTTCTTAGTAGGCAACTTTTTTCATTTACTGGGCTGCTTTCTGGATTCTTTCTTTATCTTTCATTATGAAATGTTTGCTCAGTTCACTTGTCTATGAAAATGTAAAACAAAACTTATATTTTGCCTCTAGATTCATTATCTATTACCATCTGGACAACAGGTATTCAGCAATGTGTAGACAGTTGCATATTTTATTGAAATATCTATATTGTTTGTGTTGAGAGATACAGTGAAATGATTTATTGCCTCCTTAAAGAAAATTCCCTCGGAAATTTGATTGAGCTGGGATCCTTGAAAATTATTGCCTTCATTTATAATATATTATTTAATGTCTCATTAGATAATGATACTCTTTCTCAAAGCCTGGATAATTCTGTGTTTCTTTCTTAAGGTATTTTACCATGGAGCAGCATAAACGGTTGACTTTAGTTAGGCTACTCACATTAGAGGTATCCTCTTACCAGCACCCTCAAACCTCTTTCTGAAACATAGCAACCTAATTCTGGAGAATTCAATAGAAGCTTCACTAAAACTAGGAAACACTATGCAAAGGTAGAAGTTAGGATTGAGAACACATGGCAAAGTAGAGGGCTAGGGCATAAGTTGTCCACAGGGATGGGGCTCTTCAATGATATCCTAGTGCAGACTTCCCTGGATACCTATAAATTAATTTAGAGGAACAGGAGGCAATAGAAGGTAAATTTGCACCTTGAAACAGTGTGAACTACCATGGTCTATAGGATAGCAATAGACACTGGTTTCCAGAGAGCATAAAGAATCTGAGCTGAGGACAGGTGCTCAGAACAGTCAGCAAGTCCTTGAAGTCCAAGTCTTGGATGTCACAGTCAGCTAAAAGTCCAGGTACATCCAACAGGAATCCACTGAGGCAAGCCCCACCAAATAAGTGGGGGGCATAGGGGGAAAAGCCGCTATACACATACATCTCCAGGGTAAAGTCCAGCAACTATGGGGCCAACCCAATCCAGGGATACCCACAGCAGCCAAGTAAATAGAAGGGAGAAAAATAAAATAAAATAAAGACATGGCGCGAGGGGAGCAGTGCACTAATCCACACAAGGGAAGGTTATCGCCTCTATCTCCACTGGATCGAGAGAGACCAGGCTCCAACCCAATGAGCCAAGATGTGAAAACAGCATACCAGCATGAGGCAGGGTACCAATAGAGAGGTCTTCAGGGCTGGCCACAATCCCAACTATGTGAAACCCATCCACAGCCCTACCCCCAAGAAGAATGCACTTTAGAGGACAGCACTTAGGCTACAGCTCAGGGAGACGGGCACATCTGACCATAGCACACGGGAGAAATGAAAAGGGATGGAGAGGGAGGGGAGGACACCTGGCCTGCCAAGACCTGAGGACAACATTACTGCTCAGAGCAGACAAGTGCATTATATTTCTAGTGATAGATTCTTCACATACATTTAGAAATATACCTTCTCTTTCAGGGCAAATAGTTCACATATTCAAAACATGTTTTATTCTGTGTTCATGTACACCTATCAAAAAATTAAACAACTAAGACTGGCATTTAGTGATTGTTACGAATGTGGATGCTTAATATAAGTTTCCAGGTTGACCAGGTAGACCTGCATTAAAGATACTTTAAAAATCATATTCGGGCTGAGAGTTCAATTTAGATATTAGACTATAGAATGGTATCTATGACTTTCTTATCGTAATATAGCATTTTAGAAATAGTAGAAAAGAAATGTGAGGTATGCTCTTTTCTTACTTAAATCAGGCAATTCTACCAGAGTATTTATATGTTATGGTTTTCATAACCCAATTTTATTTTACTTTAAGAGCTCAACAAAGAAAACAACTTTTTAAAATTAAATCATTTAATTGGGGGTCTATAAACTCTTCTCACAATCAACATTGTGTGAAACACTTTTGTACATTTATTTCCCTCATAATTCTCAAAACACTTGCTTTCTGCTTGAGCCTCTGCTATCCGCTCATTTTTCCCCTCCCTCCAAGCTCACCTTCCCCGTGACCCCTTGATAATTCATAAATTATCATTATTTTGTCAAAACTTTATTTTAAAAAAAAATCACCCCGAAAATACAAATATCCATTTACCATACAGATATTCATTATAAATATTCTATGTTTCAAATTTGAATAGAGCTAAAATACAATAACTAGAATATTGATCCCCTGGTTTAAGTGATGGGAATAAATACATATATAGACAATTCATCAAAATGCAGCACACATTGTGACTAATATATTGAAAGAGATTTGAGAAAATATTTCCATATCTATTAAAATTTCTCAAAGAAGGCAACAATTGAGTCATGACAAGTTAAATATGTATACTAAAGATTAGGCTATCAATAGGTAAATTGTGATAATGATCATGCTGTTAAGTCTAAAAGAAGAGATGAAGAAAAAAGGGAAATAGAAGAAAGACAAAAGAAATAGAAAGAACAGGAGGACCGAATATGGGAGGAAAGGGGGCAGGAAGTGAATGCATTCACACCAAAACTCTCTGCCATCAACTTGATTCTGAACCTATTGGGTATAGTGGAATTGCTCCTTTGAGTTTCTGAAGCTATCAGTGTTCATGAGAGCATCAAGCCTCATTTTTTTCTGATATTTAAAAACTGCTGATCTTGTTGTTCAATGTCTTAGATATACTATTAATATGATCATCCCTTTAGCGATTTAATATAAATGACTGTGGTTACAGTCTCATGTTGGAAGGAGTTTTCTATTACAGAAATGAACAACATTAAGCTGGGTTATTGGTGTCCTGTTTATATACCCATAAAAGAAAGAGAGAAGCACTAGGCGTGAATGTAATATATCGGCATGAAGCAGTGAATTTCATAGAGAGGTCTGTGAAGCCGATCCCTATCCCAGCTCCTTGGACTCCCTCCCCAGAAGAATGCTCTACAGAGGACAATACTGAAGCTACAGCTCCAGGTGAGGGTGTGTCTGCTCAGAACACAGAGTAGCAAACGAGGAGGGAAGGGGAGAGAAAGAGGGTAGAACACATCCTAACCCAAAGCCCTGAAGACAATATTCTTGCTCAGAGAGCAGTCAAGGCACAGAGAGGACCATTCGGCTGGACCCACCACAAGACATGAAATTATCTATAGGTCTTTCTTTGTTGTTGCTGTTGTTGCTGCTGTTGTTTTGTTTTGATTTGTCTTGTTTCTGTGCTTATTATCTCTGCATGTCTTTCTAAATAAGATAGGCATGATAAACAATCTGGAGGAGAAAACAGCAGAACTATTGTTTCTGGCGGATACAAGAGAAAGTGAGACAGGGGTGAGGAGGAAGAAAGAGGAATGCTAACAAATCCAGGGACAAGGGAACAACAAGTGATTTAAAATTGATGGCAAGGGCAGTGTACAATGTCTGATGGGGCTTGACCAAGTTCGATGTAGGTGAGAGGTACTATTGAAAGATGAATGAAGGTAGAACATGAGAGTGGGACAAGAGGAAAGTAAAAGAAAATAGAGGAAAGAACTAGGAGGGAAAAATTCATAAAGGCCTAGATATAAGAATGTACATATGTAAATATATTTATACATAATTATAGGGAAGTAGAGATATAAACATATATTTATATATTAGGGATTAAGGTAGCAGACGGACATTGGACCTCTAGTCAAATACTTCCTCAACCATGCATTCAATGGTACTCATCTACCTGACACCGTAGCTGAAGCTAAAATGTGTGCATGAGCAAATGTGGGGAAGAAAGCTGATGGTGTCTGGCCATCCAAATATATAGCATCTGGGATCTTAAAGGTTTGAAGATAAACAAGGGGCAGTCTAGCTGAAAAGCAACAAAGGTCATTTGGGGGAGGCACACTAGCCTGAGTAATCATGAGGTATCCTTGGGATCAGGTATCTGACATCAAATACCCAGAACACAAAATCATATCAACGTGAATGAGGTGAATTGCTAAGTTGAGACCCAAAGCTCATCTATAGACAATTGGATATCACATTACAGAAGAGTCATGAGGAAGACTAGCCTGTCATGGTGCAGTAGAGTCCAGACAAACATACACCTTTCCTCTAGTTCTTTCATGCTTTTTCACCCCACCACTACCATGACCTCAATTCTACTTTACAAAACTGACTAGACCAGAGCATGAACACACACGCACAATACACACTCACAACATGAGGAAGCCAAGACTGATAAATCTCTCAGCACCAATAATGCGAGTAGTAATACTAGGAGGACAATTGCTTCTCGACTTTTTGGCTAAGATCAACTGTAGAAGTGATACTAGAAGTGGAGGGGGAAGGGAGGTAAAAGGGGAAACCAATCACACTGTTCAACATATAACCCCCTCCCAGGGGGACAGAAAACAGAAACATGGGTGAAACGAGACAGTAGTCAGTGTAAGACATGAAAAATATTTATAAATTATCAAGAGTACATGAAAGAAGAAGAGTGGGGGATGAACTTAAACCAAGTGCTCAAGTAGAAAGAAAATATTTTGAAAAGGATGATGGCAATGAATGTGAAAATGTGCTTGACACAATGGATGGATGGATGGATTGTTATGAGTTAAAAGAGGCCCCCATAAAATGATTCAAAAGAAAGAAAAAAAACAGGAAATATAAAGAGAAAACAGAGTCACTGATGGCATATTAAAACCATTGTAACAGATGATTTTAATAAATAAATAAATAAATAAAATCAGGTGGGGTGTTTTCTAAGTCTTCACCTTACTAGAAAGTACAACTCAAGTAAGGTAAATTTGTTTTTTATGGGTACTTTTCTGCTGAAAAATAAAACCTCAACTTTATATAAAACAACTATCTCAGAAGCAAGCATATGGAACTCCTCAGACCAAAAGGGAAGAAGACTTGCCAGTGGAGTATGATTGAGGTGTTGGAAGAAAGTTGTAGAGGCTGAGACTAGACCCACCAGAGACTAAGCACAGAGACCAAGAAACAGAACAGTGAACATTGAACCAGCAACAAATATGAGACAGAAAGACTGGCTTCTTACCCACCAGATATAAGGGTCCAAGAAGGCCCATGTAGTTGAGAGGCTAATTAGCAGAAATATTTGGCTTCTGGCTAAGGAGTGGTGTTTCTGTGGACTGATGACTGCATCCTTATTGTTTTCGGACCATGATTTGGGGAATCCCTCTTAACTGAGCCGTGCCTCTGAGTTCTATGTGACCAGAACAACAGATTACTGAACTCATAAGTAAAGTAAAGTGTGGAGGGTGGAATGGTTGGTGTCAGAATAGGGTAGAGTGTAGCCTAGAGGGATGTCTCACAGAGACATTGGGGTCATGAGAAATTGGCATCTTCTTTTTCTTTGTCTGGACAGAGGAGGTCAACAGTGGCCTCCATGCCATTTTCTCAGCAGCTAACTAATACCACCAGAGTTCTGTAAATGGAACATAAAGCAACACTCACTTGGCATCAAACAGTCCATGTCTACAAATGAAATAGTGGTTAAAATGATATCAGATTATTTTGTAATTAGTTCCTAAATCAATAAACCAAAATTTCAGTTATTCACATTACCTTTTCAGAATGTTTAATTCTCAACATTAGGGAGATGAATGTACTTATTATATTTTAAAAATTACAATGTTATGTGAGAATCAACAATTCTGAGCCCCTGAATCTGGTTATAATTAATAGAAAGATGTGTTAACAAATGTTATCAAGGTTTTCTTAAGCAAGTGAGGTTTCTGAAACTTTTCTTTAGAGATATTTATCACTTTATCAATAGAAAAAATAATCTATCTTTCAGCAGTATATTTGTATCATTAGAAAATGTTTAGTGGTACAGATAATCTCATACACGATAATACCAACCATGCTTGTGAGATTGAACTACTGTAATCTAGAACGCAAAACAATCACTATAGTATTTCTTCAATACTAGGTTAATTTCCAAAGAAATAGTTTTTCATGCAACTCATATAGTGTATCTTAATAAAAAAGTCGTGCAATTCTTTGAGTTTAACTCTTTAAATCTAAAGTGAAATCCAAATATTATTGAGTGCAAAATATTAATATATTATAGCTTATGCAGTTTGTAATATGAGTAATATAAAATAAGTTGTGAAATACTATTGAACCTTAAAATTATTTTGTAATATTTAAAATATTACTGAAAATATTTAAAACATTATTGGACTTTAAAAATTGCCGATAAATGTCCCTTAAAGTACTGTTCACTCAGAAATATTCCATTTACAAAGTTCATCTATCAGGACAGTCTTATTTCTGAGCTATCTAGTGAGTTATTTCAATTTTGCATTTCACCTTGAAACCTAAATTACACACATCATGAAATAGCTTTATATATTATCAATAAGTTTTCAAATTATACACTGAAGCAAAAGAATAGAGCTTAAGGTCATTTTTTTTCTGTTTTATGGCTGCAACTTCTTATAGGTTCAGACTAATTGTTATAGAAATAAGTCATAAGCCTATTTTAATATAAGGTTAAGATCAGCATATATCCAGTAGTAAATGAAATTCTTTTTCACTCACAGAGGTTTCCTAGATGATTATTTTTCTTCAAATCTGCATGCTACAGGCTCAAACATGACAGTAGATTAATAGTATTATATTAATTGTTATGATTGAACTCATTTCCCTTGAGCTCCTTTGCAAACTGATAATGACAAGTGTCAGACAAACATTTACACAGTTTGCTAGATAATTCAAATTTTAATATATCAATAGCCATTGTGTTAGTTATTTCGACTTGTTCAACAAAAGCTAGCACATGGTTAGTAGCATAAGTATAAAAAAACTGAGCTATACAAATGTCAGATGATAATTTCTGACAGATTCCAGGTAAGTTTGGTAGATTAAGGTGTAGATGTGAGATGGTCCAAGTGGCCCATCAGGGGAAAACTAGAATATCTTTTCATTGTTAAACAAAGAAAGTAGTAGTGTAGGACCCACAAGAGCTAACTGGGAATTGCTCTCAACTTTACCCAGTCCATTAATATTCTGTTACCCATAATTGAAGGCAAAATATATTATTTCCTGAGAGAAAAACAAAAAAAAGAGTCAAGTAAACAATATAAAAGGAAAGTTTTCTATAAGGGAAAAAGACCCCAAATCCAATGATATTTTACAGAGATCCATTTTATTAAGTATTAAATAGGATAGTTGTGGTGGTCATGTACTTGATGTCAATTTCATGATTGGGAGTGTAGGGCCTCTCACTCTGGAGATAGCCAATGAGGCCTCTGTGTGGGCATGGCTTTCTCCTGAGAATTCAGGGAAGTCTCATGGTATTTCCCAATTGGAGAAGAGAGACTTGACTGAGTCTCTGAAAGATGAACTACTGACAAGATGAGATGACAAGATGCTGATGGATCTTGATTCCTGGAGAATGGAGGACCTGGAGGAGAGGCTTTCCTTGATAGAGCCAAACCTCTGGGGTCAGAGAAGCACAGGGAGACTCCTGCCAGTGCTGCGATGCCTCTACTGCCACCAGACAACCACACTCTGCTTCCGCTGACCTGTGATTGCCCTGGTGTCATTGCATGTGCTTTGTATGTCGGAAGGAGACTTTATATACTGATATCAGACATATGGGTTAATATCAGACTTGGGACCTTGGACTGGACTTGGTTGGGATACTTTCTCAATGTTCCATTCTTCTTGTATATAAACCTTCCCCTTATATCCATATGTGTGTTTATGAATTTGTTTCTCTAGTCTACCCAAATTAACACAATAGCAGTGTGACAAAGACAAAAACAAACCATCTTGATATGTAAGACCATCAGTCTGAGGCCATAGTGTCGATTGCAGCCACATGGTATGGCTAGTCATATAGAACATTGAAAACAAATGAAATTGTGCAAACTCATGTCTGATTGCAGATCAATCAGGCCATTACTGTGGCAAGCAGGCTACAAAGGGGAGCATGAATGGAATAGTAAACTACTGAAAATTGAAAATCCAAAATTTTAGTTTGGGGCCCTTATTGGCCAAGATATGACTCATGGCCATGTCACCTTAGTACTATGATTCTAATTGAGTCCCTTAGGGCACAATCATCTTTCCAGCTCTCACCAGGTCAGTCCAAGTCATACACTCTGCCTGAAGGCTGTTTTTATGTTGCAGATTGAGGGTCAGAAAGAATTCAATAGAAATTGAATCTACAATGACACTCAAAGTGAATTTAGAGATGCCACTGTAAACTTTAGCCTTCCATCAACCCTTGTGCTCAGAACTTCAAGCAACTAGCATCTCATAAAACATTAAAAGAAAAAAGACTCAGGGTGCATACAGCCTGTGTTGTTTGTTTTGGGAACTGAACATCTTTATGACAGAACAAAGTCTCATCTTTCTCCCACTGAGGTGGATCTGAACTCTGAAGTAGTGAACTCATTTCTGTTTTTTAAAACCATTTTGTCGGGCTGAGTCCCGGTGGTGTAGTGGTTGTGCGTGGGACTGCAGCCCACTGGGATGGAGGTTCAATTCCAGCTCACAGGAGCAAAGGCTGGGCCTCCTACTCCCACCACCAGAGGGCAGTGATGCCTAAAAAAAACTAAAAAAAAAAAAAAGATCAAAACCATATTGTCTATGGTTTAAGTAGTACCTGTCAACGAGTATCCCTATCCTTATTCTCCTGATAAAATTGAGGGAAAATATCAAACATACAATCACCCTGAACATCATTTCTCATAATCACTGCATCTGTTGGTGCTAATATTTTGCCTATTGACACTGATATTTCACATCGTGGGTTAATTGCACCCTCTTCAGTAATGGTGACCAATGTATGAGTTCATAAGCAAAGACTTTTCAGAGTCAAGAAAACTGATCAGTGTTGAGAAACAATTTAGAAAACCTATCTTTATGACTTTTGTGGTGGTCATGTGCTTGATGTCAATTTCGTCAAGGGTTGGAGTCTAGCCTATTAATTTGGACTTAGCCATTGAGTAGATAATGAGGTCTCTGGGAGGGCATGGCTTTCTTCTGAGCATTCTGGGAAGTCTCACGGTATTTCCCTCATGGAGATGAGAAACCATTTTCCCAGTTCTTGGGACTTACAAGACAAGATGGCACTGTCCGAGGAACTGGAAGATCTGGAGGAGAAACCATATGGCCTTACTCTAATGGAACCAGACCTCTGAAGCCGGAAAATCCACAGAGAGACCCCTGCTGCTGGATGAGATGTTTCTATCACCAATGGATACTGCTGATGCACCCTGAGCCTTGGAAACCAGGAGTCATGAGGACTACTGCGAGAGCTGGGACCCTGCACCCACTGTCCTGTGACCGTGAGTTGAAAGGAGACTTTACTGGCTGGTATGGGCTAATATCGGACTTACAAACTTGAAGTGGACTAGATTGGGATGCTTTCTCAATGTTCCATTCCTCTTTTATATAAACCTTTCCCTTATATCCATATGCATGTTTATGAAATTCTCTAGTCTACCCAGTCTAACACAACTTTGTTTATTCCCCCCTCATCACTGCCCTGGTGGGAGTAGGAAGCCCTGTCTTGCTCCTTGAGAGCTACTGCTAGATTTGAACCATCAACCCTGTGGGCCACAGTCCCACACACAACCACTGCGCCACCAGTGCTCAGCTCACAACTTTGTTTCTCTAAAGCCCCTTCTCCTCCTAAGATCCAATATGGTAGGCAACATCCTATAGAGAAGCAAAAGTTTATATATATATGTGTGTGTGTATGTGTGTGTAGCTCTACAGAAGCAAATATTTTAATATTCTATATAATCATATATGTTTATATATACTTGGAATTATTTAAGTATTGTCATATATATATTTATTTATGAAAATCTGTATATAACTCCAAATTCTTAGTTTCATGATCAGAACTGCTAACTAACACTTCAGATTACAAGAAGTAATATTACCTCCCAATCCTCAAAACATCTATTTTCCTTATAGTTTATTTCTCTTACCTTATAATCTATAAAAAATAAATAGCATATATATTGAGTGCATTGTATATACATTGAAAGTGAAAACTGCACTCGATTTTTATTGATCATCAAACATGAGAGAAATATATATGTACATATATGTACATATCCATATTTGTACCCATTCTTATGAAAAATGACCCCAATGAATGTGTAATTATAGAATAATGTGATTGATATTGTGCTCAAGTCAGAGTTTACTGAAGCTGTGCAATTGCTGCTGAAGCCGAGCGTTGAAGCGTTGAAAGGGACTTTCTAGGGACTCAGGCCAGATTCAGAAGAGCATGGAACAAGGGACATCATTGCCGATTCAGATGAATCTTGGCTGAAAGCAGGAAATACAGGAAATATGTCTACTTATAGTTCATTGAAAATGCAAAGGCATTCAACACTGTAAATCAGAAAAAAAAAAAAACTATGGCTAACCTTGATAAGAATGGAAACTCCATAGCACCTAATTGCAAGTATGCAGAACCTGTAAATGAATCAAGCAGTAGTTGTGCCAACAAGACAAAAGACTCTTGCACGGTTTAAAATTGGGAAAGGTTTGTTGTTAGATTTATGTCCTCTTAGCATACTTCCCCACACTTGATCACTATGCTGAGCAAGTAATGAGAAAAGCTGGATTATCTGAAGATTGATGCAGCCTCGGGTTTACAGGAAGACTTATTAACAACCTGCCATACCGAGATTATCAATTTTACTTCCTGAAAGTGAAGAGGATTTGAAGCACTTGCTGATGAAGATCTGGGATTGCAGCCTTTAGTTTAGACTACAACCCAAAGTAAAGAAAACCATAACCCTCACGACTGAGCCAATCAGTAACATCACGATATATGGAGAACGTATTGTAGTTGGTCTTGCCTGGATTTACAATCAGTTCATGGAAGCAAAGGTCAGGAAACCAAAGGATGACTCCTTGTATTGGGTAGGTCTGCTGCACAAGACCTCTTTAACATGCTGAAAAGTAAGAAGATTGCTTTGAGGATTAAGGTAATCCTGATCCAAGTCATGGCATTTTCAATGGCCTCATATTCATGTGAAAGTTGGACGGTGAATAAGAAACACTGAAAAAGAATTGGTGCATTTGAATTATGCACCAAGACTATTGAAAGAAAGTTTCACAAACTCCTCAAAGAATGACCTGTTTAAAAGAAACATAGCCAGAATGCTCTTTAAAGGCAATGATGTCCAGATTTTTTATCTCATGTACCTTGGTCATGTTGTCAGGACAGACCAGTTCCTGGAGAAGGAAATTACGCTTAGCAAAGTGAATAGCCAGTGAAAAAGAGGAAGGCACTCCACAAAACGGATGATGATAGTGGATGCCACAGTGGCCTTAAAGGCAAGCTCAATCGTGAGGCTAGCACAGGAGCTGGCGGTGCTTCATTCTGTTGTACATAAGGCTTCTGTGAGTGGGCCGATGGGCTTCATAGTTCTCAACTTCCAGATCACTGAGAATCCTGGACTGGCCAGATTGACACAAAACCTAACTATTACAATATCATCTAAATATGTTGTTATTCGTTGGTGAGTATACACTAACAAGTATCTTAAAACGTTTGGTAGATGGATAATAAAGAATCAGTGCAATTTTTATGATCAATGTACATGAAATGCATTTAGTATGCTTGATATATAGATTTTATAAATCACATGACAGGACATTTATAAAACCACAAGGGGAAAAAAACACAAGGAAAATAGATTTTTTTTGTTTGCTTTTTTTTTGGAGTCTAAGTTATTATCTACAGACTCTGATCATGAAACCATGAATATGGAATTGTTTAAAAATGTTTAATGTACAGTTATGGACTTAACATGCTTATTCTCCAAATAAGATGGCTTTAGAGATATACCATGTCCTCTCTATGTTTGGTAAATAAAAAGAGAATCTTTTAAAATGTTCTATTATTCTGACAATTTCTACCTAAATCTAGACTAATTTTATAATTTTTGCTAATCTGAACATAATTACTTACAATTGCTAATTTCAGACTCGTAGTAATAATCTATTTTGTTTATTTTCAAACTTGAGCCACAGTGAATAATTATTTAGCATGCGATAACTCAGAAATACAGATGCTATTAGACATCTATTCAGCACAGTATAAGGCCAATAATGGGATAAGAAACAATGTAATTTTCTTTTTGGCCTTTCCTCCAAGCAATAGAATAAAAGAAAGGCTTTTCACGAAGACTCTAATAAAATCTGGGTAGAGTGTCTTTTAAGATGAATTGAAACATTTTCCTTTGCTTTTACTCAGAAAGTAATACAACTTTTGGTCATAATGTTTAAACAAACCCCTGCTTTTGAAATAATAAAAAATTCCACTCATGTAGATACTGTGTCTCCACAGCCTCATTCTTTCCAAGCGGGATGTTTTAATAGTGCTAACACAGGCATCCAGAGCAACTGTTTGTTCCAAGTTCTTGCAAGTGCTGAATCACGCTATTTGAGAAAGGGGACAATACTTTTGCTGTGGAAATTCACCGAGCGGTAATCTTAACATAGACTGAGGATTAAGTAAATTGTGAGAAAATGGAGATCCCCGTGTACCCAGCCGTCCTTATAACTGCTAATTTACTACATGATGCTAATTAAATGAAGTTGGCTTCATAATAGCAATGTATGGTGCCTGTGTAGGAAAGCTGTTAACATAATTATATCTCTAACACAGGGGGCAAAGCCGATTACAATTATTAGAAAGCCATGGGAACAGACAACTGTGAGTATTATAACATTGGACACAGATTTACATTATAAATTTCTCAAATACAATGTACTCTCTGTACTTAAGCTTCTATTTTTAAGTGACATCAGATAGTTATTTGAAATTTTAGTGTTCTTTCCTAGGTGATAAGTTCACAGATTCAAGAGAGAAAGGCAGGGAAGGAGACTGTATTCATGTATGCATCTGTGGGCAAAATATATTTTGGTGTGCAATTTCCTCCTTGTCAAAATATTACCTTTTTTGAGAGATATATGATGTGACAGTTATATATCAAACCATAAATAAAAATGGGTCTATAAACCTGAAAAGACCTTAATATGCAATATTGGATCCCAGTTCTTACACATTTTTGGCCTCTTATCACCCACCGTGCCAACATGTTATTAAATATCAGTCAAAGAATATCAAACTGAAAAAGGACAAATTCTCAAAGGTAAAAGAATTTTTAAAGTCAGTTTGATTAATTGAATAATATTGGCATTCAGTAATCCCCTTTCTGAACATTTCACTGGGTGAAAATACCCTACAAACATGCCTATTTTTTTTTCATACATGGCTATTTTAAGAATACTTGTTCAGCTGAGCCCTGGTAGCACACTGGTTGTGTGCAGGACTGCAGGCCACAGGGTTTAAGGTTCAAATCCAGCAGCAGCTCTCCAGGAGCAAGGCTGGGCTTCCTACACCCACCAGGGCAGTGATGCGGGAATAAAAAAGAATACTTGTTCATTATTTTAAAGGGGAGACATATACAGCCTATAGAAAAAAACCCAGAAATACTAGAAATCAAAGAAACCATGGATGATCTAAAGATAAAATTTCTAAAATGAATATATGAAGATAAAGTACCATATCAGTTAAACATTAATAAATGAAAATTTAAAAGCATAGAAGCCAAAATTTTGAGCTATTTATGCAAAATAAAAAAAAATATTCTGACTATTTCTAAATATAGCCACATTTAAATCTCATAACCAAACTAACTCACTACAATTTTGTTAGTCTGAGTTGACCAGAGAAACAAATTCAAACATACTCACATGTGCATAAGAAAGAGCTTTATATATGAGAGCAATGAATAGTGAGAAAGCATCCCAACCCTGTCCAGATCATGCCCATAAGTCTGATATTAGCCCATATGCCCTACACTAATCTATAAAGCCCTCTTTAATCTCACAAAACACATGCAATGATGCTGAATGCAGGAAGACAACAGGCCAGTAGGTGGGAAGTCTTATGGATGTAGTGGCACTTTAAACATCTCCATGCTGGCAGGGGTTTCCTAAGGGTTCCTCCAGCTCAGGGCATTAGCTCAGCCGCAAAGATTCACATGAAGTTAGCATGTGTCCAACCTCAATCAAGCTATTTATATCCTTAGCACCTCTAAAGGACGTCATCAAGCTGTGACCAGACTGATGAGCTAAACTTGACCCCTTCACACTTCATCCTCTCAAATGGACAACAGATTATGTAACTGCTACAGCAATTGAGTTTATCCCAACTCATACCAACTCTGTAGGACAGACTAGAACTTCCCCAGTGGGCTTCTGAAATTGTAACTCTTTACTGAGTAGAAAAACTATCTTTTGAGTATGTGGTGTTTTCAAACTGCTGACCTTTGGCTTATCAGTTCAATGTGTAACCCATCACACCACCAGGTCTCCAGTTACAAAGCAATGGATTATATATGGAACAAATTGTAGAGACATATATCGTAGTTAAAATATTTTATGTATTTATGTCTGATTTATGCCATATTACACCACATTTTATAGATTTTTAAACTCTAGTTCTTGAATTTTGTCTTGTATTTTGCTTAATTTAAGGGTATTATTTATAGAATTTATGCAGGAGCGCTGATGGCATAGCGGATTACACGTTGCTAATTTGAAATTACATAGTGGATTACTTTCCTAACAATAGGGTCAATGGTTTAAAAAAAGTAGCCGCCCCTCAGGAAATAATAAAGCTTTGTATTTTCATACAGTCTCAAAATGGAAAATACCAGCTTCATGTTGTCTTATAAGGTTGCATGAGTTGATATCCACATGATGGCAAAACACACAGATCATATTTTTACTGTATTCAATTTTGTCTAATCTAGTGGTTAATTTCCCCCTATCTTTCCTTTAAGTTCTCTTTTCCAGTGTCCATTTGTTTGTATTTAAGGTTGGATAATAGTAAATCAGTGTCAAAATGGCTTGATTGGTAAGATATAGTAAATCTTCTTAGTGTACATTGTGGAAAAGTTATCCTTAAGATGATCTCTAAATTTTGTTGGGTTATAATCTAGTCTGTAGTTTGTCTCAAATCTGTTTTAATGTTGTTCACTTACAGCTTGAGCTAGTATATAAGCAATAAATGCTGTGCTCTGCAAGAATCATCTAGTCTTGCTCTTGCTGATGATTTTGTTTCTCCATTTCCCCCACCCACCCAACTGCCACACACATACAAGTAGTTAAATTGATTCATATGACCCCTTATGTTGAAAGTCATGTATATAGTCACAGTTTATGCTGTTGAAAATGGGTATCTACAATGAATAAATCAATGGTCTCCTAAAATTCTAACCAGTGTCATTTTTATCAATAATGCCATATTTCAACTACCTTGCCTTTCTCTTTTTTCCAAATGTTGCATTCTAGTCACTGGTAATTATCAAGTCATCTTGACTACATTGAATGTCCTTCATGCAAAAGATACGAACTGTGGCAGAAAAGTAGCAGCAGAAGATGCAGGATCCAGAGCATGAGAGAGAGAGAGAGAGAGAGAGAGAGAGAGAGAGAGAAGTGGATTTTTCAACCCACAAAGTAAAGCTGGGTGCATCGAGGCTGGAGACTGTCTTATGGAGTCAAGTTCTCTGAGTAGTTAATTCAGGGAACTGAATTTGCTGGACCATGTAGCTGGAGCTAACTTCCTCTAAGTTGAAGCTTACAGCTGAGTGACAGGCTCTGAGCACTTATTAGCAACCCTAAAATAAATAAATAAATAAATAAAAATAAAAATCTTTATAACATGCCTTGTCTGAATAACAGCATTCTGAGCATTTTTCACCTGGGATGTAATCTGCTAACTTCACTAAAGAACGCCCTAATTATGAGTATGGTCTGTGCTTTCTGTATGGCCATTGCAATGAATTAGAGACGCCCCTAGCTGAACTGACTCAGCAGCACTTCCCAACCACACTACTAGGAGATGAAAGCTAGGCTGTAGTTGAAAAGTACAGAGGGCTGTGTGTGATAGAACTCTGGTCTACAGTTCTTCCACTTCTGCAGAGAAGGTAACTATTTAGTAAGTTTCCTATATATTTCCCTCCTAGGAATACCTTACTTGCTCTTAGGGGCCTTGCAGTCAGTTCCAACATGACAGCATGAAGGAGAGACTATGTGGAATCTGGGAATATAACATCCCCATATTTCTGATTATCCATCCATATGTATCTAATCCCAGGTTGTAGGGTCTCATTTCTTCCCAACCATGCCCTCCCTTTAACATCAGAAATTATGCTCGATAGAAAATTCAGATGGCACCGAATACAGAAATTCCTATGATAAGAGTCTACCTGTTTTCCAGAAATATCAGTTTTATTGCTAGAAAAGCTAAGGTATTCTTTCATAGCACAAGTGAAAGCTTTAATAGATTTTGTCCAGTATTTGATACAGGCCTCTGCATCTCCAAACCCATCTCTTTCCTTTATCATTTTGTCCCTGTTAGCAGCACCAGGCAACGATCTACCCTAGTCTTCTCATCTTGACAAAATTCCTGAGAAACATCAAGGGCACAATTATCCAAAGCTTCACTTCTCACAAACCTTTCTTCTATTTTAGTGGTTATGTTTTGAGTATTTAGTGGTTATATTTTGAGCATTAACATTATTATTATATCATTATTATTATCCACCATGGATTAAGCATGTCCTACTATATTGACACACCCTCCCATACTAACAGAGAGAAGAAGCTAAACTCTCAGAGACTTTACTCTTAATGAGGCCTGAAAGCCAATTTGAAAATTCATCTTTGTGATTTTGTATCTCTAGACACCGTTCTCAGAACCAAATGTGATAGTCTGGCGAGAGAGAGGTTGGTATCAAGAAATCTAACTCACAGATTTTAGACTAGATAAGTTCCATTTGGTCCAGTTCTATGTGTCAGACGTGGTTCTGGGGGTGTTTGCTGACTTGGGCTGGAGAGCAGGGAGCCCAGGAGGTCAGGAAATCAAATACTCTTGGAAGCAGAGTCACATCAGCAGATACCATATTTTCCAAACATCAAAAAGCTCCCATTACTGACAGGCAATGTCTCAAACCACTAGCTCACATCCCAAGAGGTAATACTCAGGACCCAAGCTAGGAAGCACAGAAAGAGTCATCTCTCCACAGTGCATGGTGAAGAAAAAGGACAATGGGAAACTGAAAGTCTTTCAGGGAGATGGATTGGAACCATGGCTGTGCAGATGATCAGACCGAGGCAGACTTTTGTTGTACATGGGTTCACTAAAGGCACCTAAAACAATAGCATCAAATAATATGCCAATAAAAGAAAGTATTTTAATTTTTCATTTCAAGAACATATTTTTTTGGTTTTTTATATGTTCTGTTTTAGAGTCAAACATGCTTATTCCCATTTCTGAACAAAATTATTACCTAGGTAATTGACTTTTACTTACCTACCTCGGGTCCACCCTTTTAAATTGGGAGTGAAACAACTTTCTCTGAGGCACTTAAGCAGTGAGAGGAAAATTAAATGCCTAATCACAAGGGTTTTCTTCCTTAAAGAAAAAAAAAAGAGATGCTATGCTCAGTAAAAAATAAACCATATTTCCAGGACTTAGTCATTTTCTGATATAAGAAATGCTATAGAATTCTATTTCTAACTGTATTTATGAGGAGCCCTGGGGGGATAGCAGCTGACACGTTGGCTGCTAACTGCAAGTTCAGCAGTCGGCAACGACCAGTTATTGCTCAGGAAATCAGTGAGATTTCTATTCCCACAAAGAGTGACAGACCCAGAAACTCACAGCAGATATTTCTATCCTGTGCTATAGGGACACTAAAGTCAGAATTGACTCAATGACAGGAAATTTCTTTTTTGTTGATCTTATTATGTTTTTTCCTACATGCATTTATATTGCAATTTCTATCAAATTGCACTAATATTTTTCATTTAACAATGTATTATTCTTTAGGATACATTTTCCTTTTGCTTGGTTTTAAAAAATTGCATATTTAAAAATTTCAA
>PVJH01037436.1:0-17941 GCA_004026705.1 Nesogale talazaci | reverse complement strand
CCATATTAAATTGTTTTTGCAAATGGTGGAGGGTATGGGTCTTGTTTCATTATTTTGTAGGTAGAGATTCAATTTTCCTAGGATCATTTATTGAAAAGATCATCTCTTCCTCACTTAATGTAGTTGAGTCCTTTATCAAAAATCAGTTGTCTGTAGGTTCATGGTTGTACTTTTTGGTTCTCAATTCTAGACCCTTGGTCTCCATGCCTATTTTTGTGCTAGTACTAAGCTATTTTGATTACGGCTATATAGTAGGCTTTAAAAACTGGGAGTGAATGGCCTTCTACTTTGCTTTTATTTTTAATAGTATTCTGTTTATCCAGAGTTTCTTTCCTTTCTATGGAAAGTTGCTGATTCATTTTTTTCATTCCCTTGAAGATTGTGCTGAGATTTGGATCAGAATTGTTTTGAATTTATAAAGTGTTTTTTATAATATTGACATTTTCACTGCATCTAAACTTCCTATCCAGGATCACAGGGCATTCTTCCATTTGTGTCAGTCTCTTTTAGATTCTTATAGAAGTGTTTTACAGTTTTCTTTACATAAGTCTTTTGTTTCTCAGGTAAGGCTCATTCCTAGTTATTTAGTCTTTTGGATAGTTATTGTAAGTGGTATTGCTCTTTTAATTTCTATTTCTTTAACATTCAAGAATCCAATTGATTTTTATATGCTGATTTTACTTTTGTCTCCGTGTATATGCTGATTTTATAGACTTTTATGTTACCAAGTTTTTCAAGTAGCTCAAGTAATTTAAAAAATGGAATCTGTGAGATTTTCTATGTGTAGAACTATTTTATCTGCAAATAGAGCTGTGCTCTTCTGTGCCAAGATGGGTGTCATTAATATGTCTTTTTATTGTCATATAGCTCTGGTTAAGACTTCCAGGACTATATTAACTAGGAGAGACAACCCTGTCTGTCTTGTTCAAAGAAGGAAATGTTTCCCCATTAAGTGAGATGCTAGGAATTGGTTTTGTGCATTTGGCCTTTATCATGTTGAGGAATTTCTGTTCTGTTCCTATTTGAGTGTGTTTTTTTTTAACCAAAAATAGATGTTGAATTTTAGCAAATGCCTTTTCTGCATCAATTGATAGAATTTTCTTGAAAAATTTGGGATCTGTATTCATCGGAGATTTTAGTCTATAATTTTCAATTCTGGTGATGTTTTTGTCTGGCTTATTTATCAGGATTAGTTTGGTATTACATTGTATGCTTGTTATGAAACAGTTCATATCAGATTGGGTGCTGACTCTTCTCTAAGTGCTAAATGCTGGACTTTTTGATATCAGGAGAATTTTTATGACAGATCTCTTGATCTTTGGGTTAAATTTTCCAGATCAATCTGCATTAATTTAGGTATGTTATGCAGTTTTAGAAATCTACCCATTTCTTTTGATTTCCAATTTGTTGGAATGCAATTCTTAACAATATTATGTGACTATTTTAAAAAATTTAGTTGCTTCTGTTGTAATGTCACCCATTTCATTTCTTATTCACAATATTTGCTTTTTATCTTTCTTTTCTTTGTTAGTTTTGCCAGCTGTTTTTCAATTTGCTAATCTTTTTTTAAAAAGCCAACATCTTGTCTTGTTGATTTCTATATATTTTTAAATTTCTTGATTCATTTATTTATGTTCTAATCTCTATTATTTCTTTTCTTCTAGTGTTGTGGATCTTGTTTCAATTGTTGTAGTTTATATCTCAAAGTGTTCAATTATTTCCTCCTTTTTGATGTGTGTATTTATTGCTATAAATTGCTCTGAGTACTGATTTTGCTGTGCTCCAGATTTTTGATAGGTTTGAAATTCTATCCCTCCTTCTTTTCTGCCTTCTGAATTTTGAACTTGGGCAAATGTTGCTCTCTGGATCGCCAGTGGTCGATTGATTTAAGGCACACATACCTCCCTTTTAGACTTGTTATTGTTCCCCTTATAGGCATTATTGTCTGAAAACAGCCATGAATGGTTTCTGAGAGCTATAGTCTCGGGGGTTCCATAAGTCTTTACCCAGCTAGCAAACTGCTTTTATTTATTTATTTATTTTTATGGTTTTGAGTTTTGTCCTACATTTTTCTCCTACTCTCTCCAGGTCTTTCAGAGCTACTCAGTCCTAATCAGTTGAAAGTGGTAGTTACATGTTTTAAAAAATCATTTTAGGCTGGACTCTTAAAGATAGGATAACAATCCATAAATCAATTATATCAAACTGTAGCTGTATTTTTAAAATCCTGGACTTGCAATATGACTTCTCCCCTGAAGTCAAAGGACTAGTGAATAGTGAGAAGTGCCTGCGAATGGCTAAGGACATGAAGGGGCTTCACCCTCCCTACTCCCTTCCTCACACCTGGCCTCTCCTCCTAGTCTCTCTCACTCTCTTCAACAGCTGGTGAGTGGCAGATGCGCTTAGACTGTGCGCAGATGGAAAACCAATTCCTCAGAAAGCGTCTGCAGCAATGTGAGGGCAGGCTGGATGCAGAGATGACATCCAGGAAAGAACTGGAGCAAAAGGTAAGAAGGGCAGAAAAGCTGGGCCCAGGGGAGTGAGGGGGCAGCACCTGCTCACATCCCCTGTGCATGCTCAAGGAGTTGACCCAGCCTGAGAAGGACGAGGAGGATGGCAGCCTTTTCTAGCATGCATCGCTGTTACACACACTGGTCGCTGTAGAGTATGGAAGACCCAACATGTGGATCTTCTACCTGGTGGTGCTCTGGGCTATTCTTGAGTTGTTCACCAAGTCAGTGATTCAAACCTGCCAACAGCTTCTCTGCAGAAAGGTGAAGCTGTTTGGTCCTGTAGAGATCCATAGCCTCAGAAATTCTTTGACAAAGTCCTACTCGGTGCTGCAGGTAGGGTTTCTGTGAGTTGGAATCAAGTCAATGACATTGGGGTTGGGCTTGCTTGCTAATTTTTATTTGGTGTTTTCTAGCAGAGATGAGGGTGGTTGGACAGATCAACTCTGGAGGAGGAAGATTAATATTTTTTTAATCATTTTATTGGGGGCTCATACAACTCATCACATGCACCCATTGTGTCCAGCACTTTTGTACATGTGTTTCCCTCATTCTTCTCAAAACAGTTGCTTTCTGAACTCAGAATTTCTGAGTGACAATTCGATTTCTAGTTTGATCTTGTGGAAGCCACATTACCTCTTGGGCCTCAGGTCTCTCATCTATAAAGTGATTGGCAAAATGGTGAAAATGGGTCATACTTTTTTTAGTCCTATGGTCATGGTTCTAGTCCTCTACCTCTATCATCTAGCGTGATCACCTCCAAACTGACCCGCTGGCTTCTTCCTCTCCTCACTGGGCCTCCTTCAGATAGCTGTATTAGTGCCAGGAGTGCAGACTCAGCAGGTGGACTGTTTCCCTGTGTTGTTCCAGGAACTTTGATTCTAGTCTCATCTCCAGCGACCCCCTCCAAGTCCACTCTAGTTCTCTAGGTCATCTTCACTTTGTAATTTCTTTCTTTTTCCTACTGAGTCTCATGGTGAATTTGGGGTGTGGACTATTGTTGGGTACCTTCAGTCTCTTTCAACTCATGAGATCCCCATACACAACAGAAGAAAATACTGCTGGGTCCTGCACTATCCTCACAATTGTTATGTTTGAGCAGCCATTGTTGCAGCCACAGTGTCAGTCCATCTCACGGAGGATCTGCCTTTCTTCCTCTGCCCCTCTGAATTACCAAGCATGGGGTCCTTCTCTGGGTACGGGTCTCTCCTTATAACATGCCCAAAGTACATAAGACAACATCTCGCCATCCTCCCTTCTAACTAGCCTTCTGGCTGTTCTTTTTCCTAAGGGAATTTTCTTTGTTCTTCAGGCACTCTATAGTGCGATCGTTCTGTTCCATATTCTTTGCCAACACCATAATTCTAATTCATCAGTTTTCCTCCAGAGACCTTTTGTAGCAGATGTGCCCAATGATAGCAAGACCTACTTTGATTTGGCTGCTGCTTCCATGGACATTAATGGTGGATCCGAGCCAGGCGAAATCACTTGGCAATACTAATCTTTTCTCTGTCTATCTTGGTGTTATTTTTCCAGTGGTGAGGTTCATGGCTTTCTTTGTATTGAGTTGTAATCTACCCTGAAGGCTATTTTAGTCATGAGTCAATCTTTTGAAGGTTTTCTTCAAGTTTTCTTGATCTCATTGGAAGTCCTTGTTAGAAGGTGGGAAACCCTGAACTCTCTTCTGCTATTGCCCCTGAGAGGATTCAACATCTTCAGAGGAAAGAAATGTGGCAAGTGTCCACTTCATCTCCAACTCCACATGAGGTACATAGTTAGCCTCTGGTTTCTTTTTCGAGGACTATGCCCCTCACCCAGAGCCAGACTACATACAACAAGCCTTCTCATTACCTATTGGGTCCCAGGGTGCCTCTTTTCTGGCCCCCTCTGCAACCAAGATGCAGCTCTTTGAGGATCCTGAGTCGATGCAAAGGTCTTTATTTGAATACACACTCGCTCCCTGGATCTGAAACCTCGCCTTCTGTCCTTGTCTGGGAAATCATCTAGAAGTCTCTGGTGGCATAATGGTTATGGATTGGGCTGCCAGCCCCAAAGTCAGCAGTTGGAAATCACCAGCTACTCCAAGTGAGAAAGCTGAGGTTTCTATTCTTGTCAAGAGTTATAGTCTTGGAAACCCACAGGGCCAACTCTACATTAGCCTACATGGTCTCTGAGAGCTGCAGTGAGCTTGCTGACAGTGAGCTTGGTGTTTTTTCCTTAATCCTTAGGGAGAGACCCTCATAATATAGTAGGTTATGTGTCGGGCTGCTACCCACAGGGCTACAGTTTGAGCCCAGCAACTGCTCCTTGGAACAAAGAAGTGGTTTTCTGCTCTTGTAAAGGTGTCCAGCTCAGAAACCCAGGGGGCAGTTCTCCTCTGTCCAGTAGGGTCACTGTGAGTCAGAATTGACTTGATGGCGATGTTTCTTGTATTGTCCCTCTCTATGGGCAATCTCTATGTAGTGCCAAAGGTTGAGGACCTAACGATGAACAGGGAGTGGTTAGCTTGGTGGTGGGAAACCATCCAGAAGCTCCTCAGATGAAAGCTTATAGTTCTGTGAGACTAGAAGTCCAGTTCTGCTTGGCACCCACTGGAGGGGTTATCCTCAGATGGTTCCAGATCTGGCAGCTGTTCAACACGTCTTTCCCCCATCAGCATCTACCATTTCTTTGCTGACTATGTGTCTTCTGCCTTTGGGATAACTTAACACGCTCTTTCCTTCTTAGAATGGCTGCTTCAAAAGCCTTCTTCTGTCTCATTCATTCTGACTCACAGTGACCCTCTAGGACAGAGTAGAACTGTTACCCCAGATTTCTGAGACTGTGCAATATTACGGGAGTGAACAGCTTTTTCTTTCTCCAGAGAAGCAGTTGGTGAGTTTGAAGCTGGTGGCTAGCATCCCAGTGGATTCCATCCACTACTCAAACAGGAGAGCGAGACATTCCAACTAGGAGGGGGCTTTAGAACATCAGTGGAAAATTCCCACAGTCTCTAATACCATTTCTACAGGAAACTTTTGAAGTTTCCTTGTATAATTGCATCCTCTGGAACCTTCCTGGGTGGGTATCATGAGGGTTTGGGCTCTTCTCCTGCCCTTGCTTGACCTTCACAGCCGCGTTTGCACTTGGACCATGCTTCACACACTCATCCTTCTGTTCCTTTCCAGTGGTTCCTTGATCTTTCCTGGTCTATCCTCCAGACAGCTCAACCTGTTCTTTAAAGCAAGCAACTGTTCACTGTGAATTGCCTGTAAGATTACAAAACAGACCATCTTTTTTTCACTCAATAATTCAGACACCTAAAGTTTCATGTCCCTGGAGGCTGCTCCTATATCCCAACCCCCTCAATCCCATTTCCTCCATGTTTCCTGTTTCCATTTCTCTCTCTCTCTCTCTCTCTCTCTCTCTCTCTCTCTCTCGACCCTATTGTGTTTTGTCCTTGGACAAATGCTGCCCTTTGGTTTTAAATAGTTGATTAATGGATGTGACCATTTGCCTCTGAGCAAATGCTGCCCTTACATTTTAAATGGTTGATTACTGGGATGAGATAATTTTCATACCTTAAGGGCAGCCACATAGCATAGGTGTGTGTGTGTGTGTGTGTGTGTGTGTGTAGAAGGGGTGGTGGAATTATACTTAATTCTTCTGATCGCAGTGTAATGGAGACTGATGGTTGCATGGCCCAATAGTCCATCTGTGTCCATGTGTCTTCAATTTTCATCACTCTTCTGGTCTCTGGACAGAGGGAGACCAGCAGTTGCACCATAGATTTAAGATCTAAACATAAATGTCTCTCCTCCTAGAAACCATCTCTGATACAGATCACTTTGGTTGCCCCACAATAAGTCTGACTGGACTATTGGCACTTACCTACTTTCTCTTCAGCCTCCCCCATGAGAAGAAGAATCATTAAGGTGAAGGCTGAATTCGCTGCCTTTCTCTGGAGCCCTCTAAACCATTTGTTGCCAAGGGGATCCCAACTTCTGGCAACACATGTGCCAGAGTGGAACTGGACGCCATGGGGTTCTCAACAGCTAATTTTTAAAAAACAAAGTCACCAGGCATTTTTTCTGGGGCACCTCAGGGTGGGCTGGAGCCTCAGGCCTGTCAGCTAGCGGCCTGTATACCACCTAAGGATGCCAGGTCAGAAGACTTTTGGTGTCCTGTGATCATCTGGTAGATGGACAAGGCTGAGATGCAGGGGATCTTGCAAACCATGGAAACTAGATCCAGTGCCCTCTTGACTGTAGTGGTTGTTTCCTAGACAGACAGTCACTTGTTCTCAGGAGACATCTGAGCTGTAGATACACACAGGATGAGTGCCACAGTGAAGCAGCCCAGCTCTTTAAAAACATTATAAAGCCAGGTCAGCTCCCCCAATGCATTGGGAGGGTGGTATTAAGGCTACATTAAAATGTAATAAACCGGCAACCTTCTTGTGAGTGGCGGGATATCAGAAAGCATCCCATTTGCCTCCAAATACTGAATTTAGAATTTTAGGCTCCATTAACTCTGTGTTTTGCTTATTTAAAGTGATTCTTTAATGAGGCCATTTCTTCAAAGTGAGTGTGCTGACTCCTGCTCTTTCCCGGCTCCAAACTAGGGCATTTGGGAGGGTGTTTCCTGGAGAAAGATGCTAAGAGCTTTGCTCTGTGGTTTGTTTAAGATTGTGCTCACACCCATGGAATTCAGCCCAGCCAATATGCCTTTAGTAGCTTGGAAGCAACGTGGTCTGTCTCTAAATGGAGTAGGGTCTCCTGGGAAGATTTTCAGGGAATGCCATTTTGTCTGTTTATGGAGGGACCAGTCCCTGGAGAAGAGCTGAGGAGGTAGTTGTTTTGTGAGCTGCTCTTGAGCCTGTTCTGATCCAGTGGGGCCCATGTTCAATGGAACGGAACACTGCCTTGTCCCGCTTCTTCCTTACCATGGTTCTTAGGTCTGAGCCCACTGAGTCACGGTGTCAGTGCCTCTTGTTGAAGATCTTCCTCCCTCTTGCCGACCCTCTACTTTATGATGTCCTTCTCCATATCGGGTTCCCCCTGAGGATGTGCCCAAAGGAAGGGGTTGTCCCTATCTGACCCCTGAGAAAACTGAAGCCCAGAGAAGTCATTTTCTCAATGGATAGAAAGTGACTGAGGCAAGATCCCTTGGGCCCCAGTGACTGCTCTCTTTCCATTGTGGCCACCTCGGAAATGGAAGCTGGTGGAAATATAAAGTTTGAAGCCCTGTACAGCTCCAACCTCCCCACACACTGCCACTGAGTTGATTCTGAACTCAGAGTGACCGTATACAGGGTCTCTGAAACTGCTGGTCTTTAGGGGAACAGTTAGCCTCCTTTTTCTTACACAGAGCAGCAAGTGGATTTGAACCACTGAACTTTTGGCTAACTCTCTGTGCCACCAGGGCTCCTTGTTCACCTCCAACCAAACCACATGAGCAAACCTACTGCCTGAAGTTGATTCCAACTCATAGAGACCTTATAGACAGATTAGAACTGCCTCTGTGAATTTCCAAGACTTTAATCTTTCTGGGAATAGATGGCCTCATCTTTCTCCCAAAGGGTGGTTGGTGATTTTGAACCACCTATTTTAGGATTGGCAGTTTAACTATGTAACACATTATACTACCATGACTCCTCATTTAGCTCCAACAGAAGTGGGTTAATTCATTCTGTTGCTTTCACAGCTCGGGGAACTACAGAGTGCTTATGAAGGAGCCAAGAAGATGGTTCATCAGCTAAAGAGAAAGTGTCACCATCTGACCTGTGATCTGGAGGACACCCGTGTCCTGCTCGAGAATCAACAAAGCAGAAACCATGAGCTGGAAAAGAAGCAGAAGAAGTGTGTGGTGTTCTTCCCTGCACTGCTGTTTGTCCTGGGTCTTCTGGGAAGAAGTTTCCTATTTCTACTCCTAATGTCCCACCCCCTCTCTCTAAGCTCCTCATCCATGGACCTTGAATCTTGGATCTCCTCTAATTACTCCTTTCCTCGCAACATACACGCATACATACACACATAGCACACAGCCTTAGGGAGGCCTGGTGGTGCCATGCTTAAGTGCTCAGATGCTACCCAAGATGTTGGCCATAAGAACACCCTCAGACAACCACTCCATAGCAGAAAGAATGGACAGTGTGCTCCTGGGAAGGTTACAATCTTGGAGACCCTTTACTGGGACATATGAAGCTTCTGAGAGTCAAATAATTGAGCCCCAAATGGCCAAGAAAGTTCCCTAAGGTCACCTGGTCAATTCCTAGCAGAGCTGGGGCTGGGTAAAAGAAAAGGATGATTTATGACTTCTTGAAAACACGGTATGTGTGGTGGTGTGGGGGAAAAGCAATGGTAGTACTGTGGGTTATGTATTGGTCTATTCACCACAAGCTTGGAGGTTCAAATCCAGCTGCTTCTCCACAGGAAAAAGATGAGGCTATCTGCTCCCATAAAAATTTACAGTCGAAAACAGAGGGGACAGTCCTACTCTGTCCCATAGGTTCTTTATGAATTGAAATGGACTCTCTGGAAGGGGGGGTTGTTTTGGGTTGTTGCTGAGTGCTGTGAGCCAATGGTTTTCAAGGGAAGGGTTTCTGCATTCTTAGTTAGGTGACTTTGGGTGCATCATTGAGTCTTCCTCACCCTGAGAGTTCTTATGCTAGGGATGGGGGAGGAGAACACTTCCTTGTGCTGAGGACTCAATGAGATGAGGACTCAACGATGGAACATCAAGGATTGATGTTCTTAGAAGATCCTGAGTGTTCAATGCTATTTCCCATCCCCATCATGGAAAATGAGTGAAAGGAGACAGACACCATAAGTCAGACTTTCTGCTCTTCCTACTGGGAACTTGGACTTTCAGATCATGTAAACAATTCCAGCAGGAGACATGCCTTGTACATAGACCCGGTGTCAGCTAAGAATTGGCAACCTGATCCCCCATGGTTACTCTTTCATATGGATGTTCACATAGCAAAGCCTAGACTGGCACTCAGGAGCCACTCATGGGCCTCTTGATGCACAGCCTTCTGGCAATTTCATCTCTTGAGCACACAGATAGATCTACACTTCTATTTCTATTTCTTACTGAGGTTGAACATGCCCGCGACCTGTATTTTTTTAATTAAGCATTTTAAAAAAAAAAGGAAGTGAGGATTTCTATTTCAGATCTTCTTCTCCCCCTTGTCAGATGTTGTCTTCCTCTTCAGTCAAGCTAGTAACTGTCAGTCCTCTAGCATGTTGCTTCCCATCTCTTCCCTTCCTTTCCACTCCTGGTAACCATCAACGTCCATGTCTTCTAGTATGAAAACCTTTCTCTGGATTATAGCAGGGTCTCATACAAGACTTTTCCTTTGATTATTGACTAACTTCTCTTAGCATAATGTCCTCTAAATCTGTCCATGCCAGGAGGTATTTTACAGTTTCATCATTTGTGTGTACCAACATTTATTTCCCCATTCTCTCCTCAATGGACATTTAGGTTGTCTCCAAATTCTTGCTATGGAAATAGTACTGTACTAAATGTAGGTGGGCAGATAGCTGTTCTTGCTCTCTTCTTTATTTCTGAATAACAAGGGTATACCCTAAGTAGAGGGGTTGCTGAATCATATGGTATATCAATTTTCAATTATTTGAGGGCATGCCCTACTGCTTTCCAAGGGGTCCTTCTTATTGCGAGTCATGAAAGACTGCAGACTTTCCCAGGAGGCAAATAGGTGAAACTCCACCATTTATAGAAGGACAATAAAATAGAGATGACCGCTCCTATCTGGGCCAGAATGGGGCTTCTTAGGGGACATTAACCTGAGAAAAGTAGCATAGATGTTGAACTTTCTTGGCTATCCATGACATTTCTCTCATTTATCATCTGCTTTTCTTGAGCTGGCTTCTCTGAGATGGAGAAAAGAAAAAGAATCTCTTGAAGGTTATTTGCCCCTTAAATGGATGGTTCAGTGGTAGAATTCTCATCTTCCACACGGAAGACATGGGTTCAATTTTTAACCAGGGCACTTCATGTAGACACCACAGCACCTCTGACGGTGTTCACGTGGCTTGTGTGTAACTCTAACATGGAACAGGCTTCTGTGAAGTTTTTAGACTCAGAAAGACAGGGGAGAAAACTCACATAACCCACTTTAGAAAACCAGCCAGTGGAAACTGTAGGGGTCACCAACTCTAGGGTCAAATCCTCAGTCAATCCAAGCGGGGTGGAGCAGGACTGGGCAGCTTTTTGTTTCATTGTGCTAAGGTTGCCATGGTTTGGGTGCCAGTTTGGCATCAACTACAACAGCAGGGACCTGGTCAAAGAACCTCTTCTCTCTAGACTTTGCTTTCCCCAGCCAGGGAATGAGAGGCATGGCCTCTATCACCCATGAGGTTCCTCTTCCATCTGTGACCGTCGTGGTCTCCACCTGTGGGCTCTAGCCCTGCTCTGACATGTTTAAGCAGACTTCCAGTGCCCTGGTGGTACAGGGCCTCCTTACGGAGCAGCAGTTCTCAACCTGTGGGTTGCGACCCCTTCGGGGGTCAAACATCCCTTTCAAAGGGGTTGCCTGATTCATAACAATAGCAAAATTACAGTTAGGGAGTAGAAACAAAAATAATTTCGTGGTTTGGGGTCTCCACGACATGAGAAACTCTGTTAAAGGGTGGGCTGAGAACCACTGGTTGTGCAGCCTGAACGAGCCCTCTTTCTGGCCTTCCTTCCATCCACTCTCTTGGCAGAATCTGTCAGCAGGTCCTCAGGAATTCTTTGAGGAGCCTCATCACCCCCCAGGAAAGTTGCCATTTCTTCATGCTTGCGTTTATTCTGCTGAAAGCTCACATGGCCATGGTCCTCCCCGTTCTGCTCCCATCTTCCAGTAGAAGCTGTTTTTTATCCTGCTCATGGCAGATGGCAGCCCTCAACCACTCCAGTGGCTCAGCACTGAAGTCGGGAGTCTCTGAGAACCAGACATGCCAATCTAATCAGGGAGCTTCTGGAGCATGACCGTGGGGAGGGCACGATTGGGACGTCAATGCTACTTCCTCAGATCTCACAGAAATCTCATCAGATTATGGCCGACAGCCCCTGTCTTAAGCCACAGGCTCTGAGCTAGCGTGAGGTCACCGTAAGGATAGAGTTCTTGTTGCCCACCTGGTTTCCAAGTGCAAAGTGGCTCAGAATGGTATTGGGTTGGCTTCTTGTTGCCATGGTTACCATGGATCATAGCCCTCTGTTTCAAGAGCGGATGGAACTCTTAGCTGGCCTTTGGGGTAAGGCCCGCTCCCTGGTCCACTGACTCCCACCATGTGATGCTGGACACCCAGCCCATTCTGAATTGGGGGGGGGGGAGGGCGGGTTGAGAACCCATCTGGTCACCAGCAGTTATCTGGTCAGTGTGTTCCAGAAGTTGGGGATCTGTAGGAGCCATTCATTGGCATGAGTTGGTGTGCTAAGATCCAGGGCATTTATGAAACATCAGCTACTCTGTGTCTCCCATTGCTTCCCCACCTGTCTCTCGACTTTAGTTTCTTTCTGTAAGATTGAGCCAGTATCCTGCTGGATGGCTCCAGCTCTCACTGCTGTCCAGTCAATTCTGCTGTCCAGTCGATTCTGACTCGTGGTGATCCTGGAGGGCAGAGTAGCTCTTCCCTACAGGCTTTTGGAGAGTACAACTCTTTAGGGGAGTATCAAGCATTAGTTTTCTTCCATGAAGAGGCTGATAGTTTCAAACTACTGATCTTACAGCAGCCACCCAACTTGTAGCCAAAGGGCTTAAAGGACACGAGACCAGGGCCTGCCACATTGGAATGGCCAGGCCCTCATTGTCATCACATTGTTCCTATTCAAGCAACAAGTAGAGGCTCTTCAGCTATGCCACCAAAAGCCAGTGAGGAATATGATCATTGATTGACCCAATTATAAGTCCTTAATGATCTATGATTGACTTCCCTAGAGTCTGAGATATCTAATGAGTGTCAGAGGGGTCATTGGTTGACCTTGGACCAAGGGAGACCTTGCAGGCAACAGAACCCAAACTCCTACCTGGTCACATGGGAATCTGCACGAGCAATACAGACGACCTGTCAGGCTGGGAGCAAGTGACTCAAAGTCCCAGACTATTGAAACTTGTCCACAGCTCCTCCCTTTATAAGGTTGAAAGTGGGGGTGCCGACTGGGATGGTGTGACTCACGGAAAGAGCTTCTTGCCCCTGGGGGCCATCAATAAGGTAGACGGGGGCGAGGGGGAAGGAGGCTATGCGTCTTTATCTATTATTGCCCTGCATGACTCAGAGTCGTGATCTTGGCTGGTGCGATCTTCTTGGGAAGCAAATGAAAGCACTCCTTAAAGTATAAATATCCAACATTGTCTCAATTATCAACCCAAACCCACTGTCGTCAAATGGGTTGGAACTGGGTTTCTGAGATCATTGGTCTTTTGGGGAGCAGGCTGCCTTGTTTTTCTCCTGAGCAGTGACGGTGGGCTCAAAAAGTTGGCCTGGTGGTTAGCAGCCCCGTTCCTGGTTCGTTGTGCCACCAGGGGTCCCCATATTGATAATTATCTTAAAGCTTGAATATGGTTTAGGAGTACCCGGTGGCACAGTGGGTTCAGTGTGGGACTGATGATCGTAGATGGGCGATTGAACGCCACCGGGTGCTTCTCAGAAGAAAGATGAGGTTTGTTCTCCTAGACAGAAACAGCCTCAGAGACCCGAACGAGCATTTTATTCTGCCCTCAAGGGTCCCTCTGGGCCAGACTCAACACCAGGGCAGGGGATATGGGTTTGCGTTTGGGGAGGATAAGGCAGACACTGGTGTAAAATATGAAATGTGGTATGCCCCCAGTTCATAGGGATATATTGGTATGTAAAATCATAGAAACCCCCCCAAAAAAATCATAGAAACCTTCATTCATTCTCAAAAGTGAATTATCGTTTCTTGACATTGCTTCCATCTAGCTCTTTTTATTTCTGTTTCCATCTCTCTGACTTCTCCCCAAGGAATTCTGGGCTCTGTGATTGACACCAAGTCCAATGACACTGTGTGCATTCTTGAAGGGCTATTTCTCTCTTCTCTTCTCTTTCTTTTCCCACTTCTCCCTGTCCTCTCTCTCTCCCCCTCTGTCAACTCTCCACCTCACTCCCCCCTTTACCCTCTCCCTCTTTCCCTGTCTCACCTCTCTCCCTGATCCTCTGCCCTCTCACACACCTCTCTCTGCTTTGCCCCCCACCCCAGAGTCCACACCGTGGTACCATAGTGCTGTGACATATGCCTTTCCTTGTTCAGGTTTGACATGCAGCTAGCCCAGGCCTTGGGAGAGTCCGTGTTTGAGAAGGGCATCCGGGAGAAAGTCACCCAGGAGAATACCAGCATCCAGTGGGAGCTGGGCAAGCTGCAGCAACAGTTGGAGGTAAGAGGAGGGGACCCCGGTGTCATCTTGAATTTTTCTTGTTGGGTCCCCTTTGCATATGGTGACAGGGAGGTAGCCCTGAGTGCTTGCCCTGGTTGGCAGCAGCCACAGAACCTGGCATGACTTACTAAACCATGCAGAAGTTGGCACAGTGAACAGCAGACCACCGTACTTCATGTCAGGATTCTTCTCCTATTATCCGGGAAGCCCTGGGAGGTTTGGTAGACGCTGGGTTAGTTCCAGACCACCCAAAGTGACCTGGCATCCAGAACTGGCTTCCTAATCTGGATTAGTCATTTCTGGAAACTTGGCCTCTTGGTTGTGACATTCAAGTCCCTGACACACTTTGGGATCTAACAGAAAGGGCCATGGCAATGCTTCCCCACCCACCCACCCACAAACAGCCTGTCTCAGCTGTTCTCCAGAGCAATTCTCCCTGCTGTCCCATAAGGGACTCTTTGTGGGGCCTTCAGGTGGAGCCAGGTATTGGGAAGTGGAAAGTCAAATGCTGTTCCAGCAGCTAGCCATGCTTCAGGTCACCCCAGATTGCTACCTCCTTGGTCCCTGCAGCAAAAGGAACAGGACACCTTGAAACTGAAGCAGGAGGTGGAGAGGCTACAGGTCCACAAGCAGGAACTTCTGGCGTCCCCCTTAGTGGGGCAGAGCGGCATCGCTGACTTGAAGGAGAAACTTTGGAAGATGGAATCCCATGCTGTCGAGCAGCAGAAAATCCAGACCCAGCAGGAAAATGCCATCAAGCAACTGGAACAGGTCAGTAAGGCTTGTGCAACTGCCAGGCTGGCGCCCAGGCAGAGGATGGTGCAGAAGGACACAGACACTCCACTGGGTGGGTTCACATGCATCTATGGCTCTCTGGAGAAACTCCAGTCATCTGACACTCGGGCTCTCTAGAATCTCGCCCTTTCCTATCATCCTACAAACCTCACTGCACTTCTTCCAAGAAGCCTGCCCTGCTCACTTTCCCCAAACCAGCCCCCACCCAAGGCTCCACACCTTTTCCATCTTCTAGGTCAGGACTCAGCAAATTTTTGAGGCGGAAATGCTCATCCTGCCCTTCACAACAATTTAAAAGCTATGCAAGACCCACGCACATATATTTACTAAAAGAAAATAGAAAGGAAATGATGAGTTTGATTTTCATTTTCAATTTACTTAAGAGTCACTTGTATGTAACAAAAGAGCCACAGTTTGCTGGCCCCTGTGTTAGGTAGGATTTGTACAGTGCGCTCAATGTCTCTCTCTCTCTCTCTCTCTCTCTAATTAGAGAAACTATAAATCCCAGGAACAATCAACCATCCATTGTGCTTGCATCATGCATGCCCAAAGTCCAGAGTGAGGCCCGGGAAACCGTGGCTGCTCCACTCCATCGATGGCGGGTTCTCCAAGCGTCACATCATCCTGTACAGGGTGTGATGCCGGTGTTGTTGCCTGCTTGGCAGATGTGGAATCTGAGGCTCAGTGACACGGAGTCAGTGGTTGGCATGGGAGCCTTGTCTGCCTCCTCTGATGCAGCAGCGTGGCAAGTGTCAACGGAGGCGGCATTGGGAAGTGGGAAATAGTAAATGGGAACAAGTGTGTGCTCTGTGTCCTTGAGTCAGTTCTGAGTCAGGGTCTCGTGTACAGCTGGATGAAACCCTGCCAGTCCTCCACCATCCTCACCCTCGCTGCGGCCCCTGTCTGACAGTCCATCTTCTAGAAGGTGTTCTTTGTCACCAACTCTCTGCTTCACCAAGCATGATGTCTTTCGCTGGGAACTGGTCCCTCCTGGGAACCTTTCTCCTCAGGAGCATTAGAGCTGTACTTCTCCCAAGATTTGTTCACTCTTCTGGAAGTCGATGGGTCTTTCGGTATTCTTCACCCCAACTCTTCTGTGGGCTTCCTTTATTGGTTGTCCAGTTGTCATATGCATCTGAAGTGATCTTGGCTTGGGTCGGGCACACCTTAGTCCTCAAAGTGGTGAAAGTGAAAAGTTAGCAAGACAGGGCAGGGTCAGATATGGTAGCAGTTCCTTTACTCAGGAGCCAGAAGAACCGTGGATTGGTCTACCTCCCTCCCTTCCTCTTCCTACAGAGGATTTGAAGAGCCTTACATGACTGGGGCCCAGGTAGCATAGTGGTTTGACATTGGACTGCTGACTGTAAGGTCAGCAATTTGAAACCACCAGGCACTCCTAGGGAGAAAGACAGGGCTTTCCACTCCTTTAGCGTTATGGTCTCAGAAATCTACAGGGGCAGTCCTACCTTGTCCTATAGAGACACTATGAGTCATCATCAATTTGATGGCAGTGAGTTTGGTTTAGGATTTGGAAAGTTGGGATCTCGAATTGACCTTTGGCTTCCCTGCCCTCTCCAAGTGGAGTCTCACTAAGCAGTGAATCACAGGTGTCAGGCGCTAGATGCTACCCCAGGGGCTGAATCAGTCTCTGGCCAGCTGAAGTCAGAGCTCCTTTGCTTACTTAAGGAGCTCTGATTGAGCTGTAGATTAGGCATTGGACTGCCAATCACAGGCTGCCAGTTCAAATCCACCAGCCCCTCCTTGGGAAAGCCACCAACTACTATAGAGATATAGCCTGGGAAACCCCACAGGGGCAGTTCTACCCTATCCTATAGGGTGGCTGTGAGTTCGCTGTTGGGGGCAGCTGTTCACTGGTAGAATTTTCAAATGTGTACAAGAAAATCCAGGCCTGCCTCTCTTCCAGTGTATTTCTTGTGCAGCTACCACCTACCTGTCTGTGGAGGTTTGTGTGTGAACCCTGTGAAGCCCCTGACATTCTTTTAAAAAGTTATACTATTCTCATAGATTTCTGGCACTACTCCTGGTGCCATGAGACTCCCACTGGTCTACAGAGCAAAGGATCACATTTGGAACCCAGTGGTGTAAATGGAGCAAAGCTTCCAGAAAGACTAGGAAGAAAGGCCTGGTGATATACTTCCAAACCTCAGTCAACAACAAATGACAGATGTCTACAATCTGATCGACAGTTGATCAGGGGGACAGCACCCGTGTAAGCAGTGTGGCAGGTCTATTTGTGGGGATACCAGAAGTCAGAGACCAACTTGCCAGCAGTGATATGGCATTGTGAGCTATCATTTGAGCTGCTTACTGCAAGGTCAGTGATGCAGCTGCTGCGTGGGAGAAGGATGTGGCCTTGGGCTTCCTGTGAAGAAGTGCAACCTTGAAAACACACACAGGCACTTCTGCTCAGTCCTAGAGGGTGACTGTGGCAGGAATCAACATGATGCCAATGCGTTTGGAGATGTTCTTCTGTTTGGTTCTGTTGCTGTTGGGCTGCAGCAACACTGTGTAGGACGTTGTGGGGTGTTAAAGAGGCAGTGTCAGAGGGAGCCCCCCTGAAGTGAGAGGCCAGACTGAGTGTCCAGGGGCATGTTTTACGTGGAAGCAGTACCGAGGGAACGGCCAGAAGGGAAACTTCCAGGAGGAAGAAATGACTTTTTTTTGAAGTTACACCCTGAAGGCTGGGCCAGAGTTGGCTTGTTGTGTCTGAGACGGCATGAACAGCCTGTGAAAAGCCTAGGGCAGGGAAGTCATGTACAACTTAAGGAGCTGTGAGGAACTGGAGCCAGATGGAGCCCTTGCCGCAGGTCTTGTCTACGAGATCCCCTCTTTGCTTTTGACTTCAATCTCCTTGTAAACAGCAGTGAGAAGAAACACACCAAGCAGCTGCCCCTGACCTAGGATACTGTGTATCCTGTAGTCAAGTTCAGGAAAAACCCACTGGCACTGAGTTTATTCCTACCTCTGACCACCCCATGCCTCAGAGCAGTGCTGTGCTCCGTGACTTGGAATCTGGTCGGTTTTCATTTCCCAGCCTCCCCTTAGCCCCTCACTTAGGAATCTGTGAAGATTCCCAAAGAAGGAAGAACCCCCTATAGGTTTTAAGGGACAGGGAAGATGGTACTGCCTTATCTGGGCATGGCCAGCCTCCTGATATACTCGCAGTAAGGGTTCAACAGGCAGTTGTGTAGCGATAATTATTATTTATTACAACACTGATATAGAGATCATG
>PVJH01037435.1:0-17320 GCA_004026705.1 Nesogale talazaci | reverse complement strand
AGAGAGAGAAAGAGAAAAGCTGATGTCATTCTGAGCAAGTGTCTGCTGGTATTTCTATTGGAATTCCTTTTCTACTAAGAGAAAAGGGACATGCCCAGGGAGCTGAGAGAGCAGAGGTGGGATTGGCAGCTGCGTGGCAATAAAGGCGGGTGGAGGGGACCGGCATTTGCCTAAGACAAAGGAGCAGCCTTACACTCACAGATGAGCACCACTTGGAGAGAAAACAGGGACACTGACATTGCAAGGGGGCCAGGAAACGCAGGCAAGGGGGCCAAGGAGGAAGAGCACGCTGACGCATGAGGATGCTCTTCTGAAGGTGTGATTCCCGCAAGCACCCCAACCGCAAAGATCATGACATCATAATCATGAACGCAGCATTGAAAAGGCCCTGCGATTCGACCAGAGGTCATTTGCAGAGCATAATGCCTCATATACAAAATATGTGTGAAGTGATTCAAGGAGTAAGGGACACAGTTTATTAAACAATTCAGTGTTCTCTCTGGGTTTCCAAGACCTCTAGACCTGACGTACATCATCACTTGATTTTCACATGTCAAACACAGACGCTATCATGGGCAAACGTGCTATGAAAAACCTAAAGCTGTCGCCTCTGAACGCACAAACGCCAAGTTCAGAGCTTTGAACTGGTTCAGTCAAGGCTGCAGTGAAATGTAATTGGGCTCACATTTCTAAAATGCAGGTGTGTTGGACGTATAAGTGAAAGGGGGGGGTGTAAATTACAGATTTTATCAACTATACCCTACTGGAAACTTTGCCTCCCTCCGAGGAGGTAAGAACAGCATATACGTTGCACAGCAACCAAGTCTCTTGACCAGGAAGAGTTGAAAACTACAATGTCTGGTTCAAGGACGGCAGCCCAGCAGCCATTTGGAGTGCATCTCACACACCAGGGTCTTGGCAATAATCCAGTCTCCTCCTGAATTGGGATCCTGAAAGGGTTTATGGAGCCTCGGCCAAGTCTCCCATTCCAGAGCCTAAAGCTGTAATTTGTCTCGCTTGGTTATTGTTTCAATAGATCCACATTTGATGGATTCAAGCCTCTTCTATTTTTGTTCCTTCAGTCATGACTGAACTGATTCAGACCAGCTCAAAGCTCTGCCTCAAATGGACTGAGTATAAAAATCCAGTTTTTCTGGGCCCGACAGATACATTAACCTCAACAGTATTGAGAAATATATCCCTCAAACGTTCTCCATTTAATAGGCTCATTCCTGGTGCCCACGTTTTTGTCTGGTTATGAGTAAGAACAAAGGTCAGCCTTACTTGGTAAACTAAAGTTACAAGGTATGAGTGGAGAGTAAAGGCCAAATGCATCTACTACATTTATCCGGATGCATCCGTTCTTTCCAAACAATCTTAATGGTTTAGCAATTATTTCAGAAGAAATACTTTCGCAAAAGCGCATCTTATGTGGGCTGACTATTGGGTATCACTAAAAGGAAAAAGTGAAAAAGTGTTGACTTGGAAAATGTTACATGATAGATGTTTTTACAACAGCCAAGAAATAAAATTGTTGCTGTGTACCTCATGGGATTTGCTTTCTTGACTTAACAGTTTAGAGTTATAGTGTTGTGGCAGTTAAATTTTTTATGTCAACTTGCACTTGTGGAATACAACCTGTCAATCAGCAAACAGCCTGATGATGCCTCCTGGTGTGGCCTTTTTCATGAGAGTCACTGGGGACCCCTCCACCCTCTCTGGCCCTGGGCCTTCCTGCTTATTGTGATTCTGTGCCAAGCTCCAGGGGTGGCCGCCCAAGTCTGAGGACTGTTGGCACCCTGCCACGTTGCCACCACCCTTGGACCCACATGGCTCTGCACCCACATCACACTTCACCTTTCTGCATCATCCTGCAGCTAGGGGAGTCCAAAGAAGGTTCTGGCTATCATCTGACCCACAGAGTTAAGTTCAAGTGGGCTGAGATTCCTTCTGAACATGAGATGACTTCTTGATCTAACGCATAAAGGTGTACGACTGGCTTTCTTTACACAGGCCACCCAGCCTAGCACTGGTTTCATGTCACAACCCAGTGAATTAGCCTCATACTATTCTTAGAATGTCAAGTCTACCTACTTGCTCATTGTGTAGTACCTGGAGTCTTAAAAGTTTGAATGGTCATCCAAAGTACTATTGATCTTTATTCCCCTAGAGCAGAAGTGGCAGCACATGAGGGAGAGGCTTGAGAGCGTGTCTATCTGATTCCATGAACAACTAACTTCTTCACCCTGAGACCGAGAACTAGACAGTGTCCACCTACCATTAGTGACCATCTGGATCAAAAATTCTACAGGAGGGTCCGGATCAAAAGGGAGAAAACACAGAACAGAAGATTCTAATGGAATGCATTTTAGGAGTCTAGCTAGATCTTAATGTTCTATTACACCTAAAATTACCCTCCTGAAATTCTTTCTTAAACCAAACAATAGCTTGATTAATTGGCAAACAATGTCTGTCTTGCATAGTGTGCTTTTTAAAGGAGAATGGTCGATGCCATCAAATTGATAAACAGCAATTCAAAAGATTAAGTGAGAATCTTAGAAAGCAGTGAGTTTGCATGTTAATGTGTAGGTGAATAATTTGGAAAAGAATGGGAAAATGATTGCCCAGTTTAAAGAATACAAACGATGACACCGAATTACACACATAGGGCTTGTGGAAACTGGTGTATGTTTTACTATGTGTACTTTCACCAAAAATAATATTTAATTTACTAGGCAGGAAAAAAGAAATCAAAATCAGAATATTAAAAATGAACAGCTTAAGTAATATTTGGCCCCATCTAATTTTCCTGATACGTCATTCTAATCACAAGTGGATGCAAAGCTGAGGCACATCTGAATCAATGTCAACAATTTTGATCATTCTTACCATTCAGATAGGAACTGTGTAGAAATAAGGGGTGCACTGACTGAATCAATGCCAGACAATTTACACTGGAATGAACACCCAGCATCACAACATATTGACTGTGGCTGTCACCTAATCTGGGGTCAATTTGAGGATTAAGAGTAGAGGGGTGGAGTCTAGCCTGCCAATCTGAAGATAGCCAATGAGACCTTGGTGTGGGTGTGGCCTTCTCCTGAGACTTCTGGGAAATGTGGCAATTTCTTCTTGGAAGCGGGAGACATTATCTCACTCTCTCCCTTGGAGACACTCAACTGACAAGGCTGACTTCCTGTGAGACATCCCTGAGGAGAAGCCACATGGAGCTACCCTAGTGCCCTGAGCCGGACAAGCCACATGGATGCAACCAGACCTCTGATGCCGGAGGAACCACTTGGAGACCCCTGCCAGCACTGAGATGCTTACTGGATCCAAAGGCACACTATCTACCTGGCTTGTGATCATCCTGAAATCGGCCACACCGCACGTGTTTTGTGAGTCTGAAGAAGACTTTATAGACTGGTGTTGGATATATGGGCTAATATCGGACTTATGACCTTGGACTGGACTGGGATATTTTTTTTAATGTACAGTTCCTCTTGTATATAAAACTCTTATACATATGAGTGTTTATGAATTTGTTTCTCTAGTCTACCCAGACTAATACACTAACACACCAACATGGTCCCTGCAGCAGTTGCCTGGTGGTCCCCTGCTGGCTCTTCAGGAGGTCCGAGCATCCTGGAGGAGAGGCCAGGGGAGCAGAGGAGGGGCTCTCAGGGGGCTTGGGGAAGCTGATCATTAGCAATTCCCTTAATGAATTTCCATATTCAATCACCAACCTGGCCCTGTGGACCCTATCCCCAAATACGTTCAGAAGAGAACACAAAGGGGTTCTCCACCAGCAGGCAGGGGTTAGATTTCTTATAGTTCATCAGCTCACTCATGGCAGAACCACTGCTTTACCCTGTGCCCCTCACAAAAGTTTCTATGAGTTTTTGAAACTTTGTATAAGCTGAGGTTCTCTGCATCCAAAGGGCCAAGTCTCTGAAGTCAATGATGACAAACCCACCACAGGAGATGACACCCTCCGATGTGTCACTTACCAACACAGGTTCGAGAATCGTTGCTATTGATGATATAACCTTCAGGACAATAGCAGACTCCTCCCAACGGGGAGCTGTGGCACTGGTGCTGACAGCTCAAAACAGGGCACAAGGACACATCTAAACAGGCACAAAAAAAAAATGTTGCTGAAGAATGAACAACTGCACTCACACTCTTTATCAAGGTGCATGTGCAACAGAGGAACAAGAGACCTGTCAATGTTCGCGTCTTGTAGGACACAATGAGAGCCCAACAAACAATATACTTCTTAACTTGTTCAGGTGGTTGGTGGTAATGTGTATGTCATTAGAAGTGATATTTGTAAAAAAAAAAATCATGTCATAAATTCAATTTTGTGTCTACTTTGTAGAAGGGCACAAGAATTTCCAAGGTGAAAAGAAATGAGGGGAGCTTCATGAAAAAAGGCCATTACCTTTCCATTCTATTTTCCCACACATTATATATACTACAATGATATTCATGGCTGCCTTCAAGGGGCAAGATTTAAGGTGGTTGTTTTTCTGTTCATTTTATTTTCTAACTTTTGTCAGATATAGAAAGATAGATAGATATTCTCTATCCCGTGAAAAGAATTCCAAAATGAAATGGCAAAAGGTTGTCATAGAACTCTCTGCAAACATAAATATCATACATTTTGTCAGGAGGATACATGTTGTCAAGGGGTTCAGTTGAGGACCCTGGTGGCACAGGACCTTATGAGTTGGGCTGCTAACAAAGTTGGCAATTCAAAATCACCAAGTGCTCCATGGGCGGAAGATGATGCTTTCTACTCCCTTGAAGAGTGAGTCTCCGGAAGCCACAGGGGCAGGTCTGCCCTGAACCATAGGGTCGCTATGATTCAGATATGATTCTGACTTGATGGCAGTGAGTATGGGGATTTTCAATGATATGCCCATTTATAGGCAAACACTAGATAAATTATTGATAGTGTGAGATTGTAAACTAGAGTCTCACATTTTATCCTTACGGGTCAGTCAGGTGTCTAGCAGATATCTGTTGTCACACACACACACACACGCACACACACACACACACACAGTCACACACACAAAACCAGTGCGTTTTCTCATAAATGAGTTTAGTAACTCAAGGCTTCATCTAACATCACTGTGCCCAGCCAGGTCATTTCAACTCCACCACTGAAAAAAAATTTCTCAATGCCAATGAGGCAGGCTTTGAAAAGTTTATAGGAACATTCCTTTTATCTCCAGATTCCAGTTTTCTGCAAACTACGTTTGAAGCTATATCCCTCAGCTATCCTAAAAATCAAACCAGCCTTTTCTATGACGACACCTTTTCCATAAATACAAACCCAAAATTTCTAGAATACCTTTAGCCCAACCCCAACCCAAGTGGACCCACTTTCATTACCACTTTTGATTCGTAGAGACCTGAAAGGGTGGAGCAGTCTCTGCAGCGGTCGATATTTAGGGGGGAAAGTGCCCTGTCTCCCTTTCCCCTGAGGCATCGCATATGAGTCAACAGCCCAGTGCCATCAGGGCTAACCAGAATACTTTAGAGTCATCAAAATGGTCATTAAAACCATTTTCCCTGTGAAGGATAGGCGGGAGGGGACAGGACAAAGATGTATTTGAAGCTCCTCTCATCTTGTAAGCTAACACCAAGTCAGCATTCTAACAAGGCAGTGAACTGGTCCGGAACAGAACTACTTAACCAGCCCATAGAAATCATAAATGTCTGCTGGAGTTGGGGGTGTGGTATTGTGAGGGAATGACTGATACAGCTCTATTGAGGAATCTGTTACAGAGAAACCGAGAATCTGTATTTGAAAGCAAACCAGTTGAATTCCCATACTCACCACAAGTTCTTCCTGCAGTGATGTTGGCTTCGTCTTCTCCGGCTGGACAATCGGGGGTCCCATCACAAAGTTTTTCGATTGGGATGCATTGTCCAGATCCAGGACAAGCCCATTCTCTCGGGTAGCAGTTACGATGATCACTACCATCTGAGAGGGGAGTGAAAAAGATGCAGACCATGAGAAGTGGAGCTTATTTGGGTTTTTTCTTTATATACCAAGCTGATCCAGACCAGAGGAATCAACAACAGAAATCTGTAGTTTCTAAACTGCACCGCTGGGCTTTTACTGAAATTCTTAGGAGTGGCAAAGCAGAAGGACTGGCTTCCCTCTATGTAGGCGGAAGCAATCACCAGGCAGGGTTTGAGGGTGAGAAAGCTACTGGGTCACCTCCTTCTCCACCCACAAACCCCTGAACTCCACTCATCCCTAAACTTGTCTTTTTCACATTTAAGAAAAATCTAACATAGAACACGAGAGGGAGGGAGTTCCAAAACCACTCACGACAACCATCTTCATCTCCATTGTCTCTGCAGTCGTCTTCTCCATCACAAACCCAATTGTGATCGATGCACCTGCCATTTGGGCACGTGAACTGGTGGCTTCGGCAGGTCCCGTAGTCTGGAAGGAAACGGCAGCTCACTCCACAGAGTTCCCTTGGAACTCAAACTGCTCACCTCCCTGTCCGCACGGAGCCTCGACCTACATAAATTAATCCCTCACGGATCTGGACCAAATTTTTAAAAGAGGGGGAGGGGGAAAAGGAGATGGGAGCAGCTTGGAGTCCAGAAAATTAATTCAGGGTCCAGTCTCCTCTTACCCAAGATTCAAAACAAGACAGTGTACACAATGGATTGACACGGAACGGAGAATAAAGATGCTTCCGACCTAAGGGACTCTAATATTCTTTGGCTTTGTGGAGCCAAATCACTCTGGATCACCACTGCCCTGTTCTCGGATTCTCCATGAGTCACTGAAATGGGTGCCATTAAGGAAACCGAGGATGGCTCCTTGGAAACTGGAGTGATGCTTAAAATATTTTAACAGGGCTGAGCCCCGGGGGTGTAGGGGTTGTGCGCGGGACTGCGGCCCATTGGGTTGGAGGTTCAAATCCGGCAGCAAGGCTGGGCCTCCTACTCCCACCACCAGAGGGCAGTGATGTCCCCCCCCTAGGGCCTGGGCAATCTCCTAGGGCCTGGGCAAGAGTCTTGGTGGCACAGAGGCTTAAGCCACATCGGCACACCATGAAAGAAAGATGAGGCCACCTGGTCTTTGGAAGTCCTTAGAGGGTTGCTACCAGTCAAAGCAGGTCCTGAGCTTGAGCACTAACTAATCTAAACAAGTGGGGGGGTGGGGGGGGAGAAAGGGGAACACACACAGAGTCGAACCAATACATGATCGCAATGAAGCCACTTAATGAAACTGGGGAAAGTCTCTCAGGGAGTCCCTTATCTATCCGCTCTCTGACACATGGGGCGCAGAGGTGGGACCAGTAAGAGAGGTGAGTCGCGTGGCAGACTACGGCATGAAAGGAAAAGCAGGACTAGCATAAAGACTGGAGCCAAAAGGTGCCTGCACTACCTGGTGACCTCCTAATACTCCCCTGACACTCCATATGGGACGAATGTCCGTGTAGAGAGCAGAGGAGGAGCCAGCGCTCTCAGCAATCTTCCTCTCTCCCCTTTCAAGCCCTTCTCTCCTTCTCTTAAGAGGATCAGACTCATTCTTGAGACCAGGGTAACATGACAGCCTGGGGATGCGACAGACCCGACGCCCTTGCCTGGGGAAAGAATGCAAGCTGTCTGTCACCAAGGCTTCAACTCTGCACAGATCTGGGGAAGATACAGTGACTGTGGTCCAGCAGCACTGCTAAGGGCTCTGCCCAAAGCCCCTACATAATCTGCTGGCTCCGCCCATTCCTTTTGTTGAGAAGAGAGGTTGCATGTAAAAATACATAGATAAATGGGACTCCCCACCACCTGGCCCAGGATAAGGAGGTCACCGTACGGCAAGAAAGCTCATCGCTGTTGTCTCCACAGTCATCGTTATGGTCGCAGACAAAGACTCGAGGAACGCACGCTCCGTTGTGACAGTGAAATTCCGAGTGGTCACACACTCGAGCTAGGGCACAAAGAACAGAAATTTCAATTTCACCGTCCCGGGCCACCCAAACTGTGTCTACCCCAGGTTGACAGGGGGTAGAAGTGCACTGTTACACGATGTTTTAACAACCAGTTCTCCCAGAAGGAAAGGGGTCTGATTGGCAGTGCTTCCCGATTTCCACGGTATAAACAGTCGTTCATGACTGAATTTACTGTAGCGGGGCTTGGGAAGTGGTGTGCCTAATCTGTCACTAAGAACCACTGCACATTCTATGAGTGTCACTTACTGCAGTTGGCTTCATCAGAGCTGTCCCGGCAATCAAATATCCCATCACACTTCTGACTGGTGTTGTAGCAGGCGCCATTGGCACAGGTCAACTGCTCGCATGTTGGGTACCCTATTTAAACAAACAAACAAACAAACAAACAAAAATGAACTGCCTTTAAATTCAACTAACTGTTCAGCAAATATTTCTCGAGTGATCATTATATGACTACACTGCAGGTGGGGTACACATCAATAGGCCTAAATAGACCAGTTCCCTGTTCCTACGGAGATTTTACTTGTTATGCAGAGGAATGAAACAATGAAACGTTGACTCAAATGGCAAATTGCAAAATGTGAAAAATAAGAAGGGTCTTCAAACACGTCCAGGGGAAAGCACATTGATGGTGGTGATGACTGTACAGCTCTTCTCAAAGTGATTGAACCATTGAATGGGAGGATATGTGAATTCCTTTCTATACCAAAAACAAAAGATAATTTGCTATTCCATGAACCTTTTGAGGTCCCCTCGTGTAGGTGGGGCATCTGGGAGCTCAGGGAAAGGTGACTTTTGAGCTGAAAGGAATTTAGCATCAAACCATCTCTTGCATAAAAAAGCTGATGGGAAAAAAACTAACTTAACATAATGTGTGCAGTGGAAAATGAAGGGTGCCTTATTTCCTTGGAGGATCAGAGAAGGAGTGCAGGCCTGGGGTAGCCAGGAGAAGGCGAACGGGAATCCACGGTGTATAACTCAGAAGTTATTTAGTCTTCAGCAAGCTGCTCGTTCCCAATGTCATCACTTTCTTAATCATATATCTTCACTTCTTCTGTTTTTCTCTTTTTCAGCAACTGCTGTTTAGTTCATTCTGTGAGTATCAGGAGACTCTCACTGATCACAGGACTTTCTTGCAAGGAACCTCCGGGTGGACTCAAACCCCCAGCCTTTCAGGTGGTCACAAGTGCACACAATTACACCACCCAGAGTACTGCCACAATTGTCCCATGATGCTCTGCTTTACTGCAGATCTCCAGACCTTCAAGGATGGCAAGTCACTGGAAACCATAAATGATTTTAAAAGTACATAGCAATGCTGAAGCTGATAGAAAGGTGGCTTTTTCAGTTAAGAACTTTTTTTTGGGGGGGGGGGCGGGGGGGGCACTGCTCTCCGGCGGTGGGAGTAGGAGGCCCAGCCCCACTGCTGGAATTGAACCTCCGTCCCAGTGGGCCGCAGTCCCGCGCACAACCACTACGCCACCGGGGCTCAGCCCTGGTGTCTTTAAATAATTCAAAATTCCAAAGTCATGGAACAATCCATCACACATTTAAATGGAAGAGAAATATAAACGGTAGGTTCTATCTTTAAAACGTAACTTAGCAACGATCTACTCTATACTGAATTTGATTTCATTTTTTTATTTGGTTTGTTTTTTAAATGGTCCGAGAAAGTTCTAGTGCTTTAGGGTTGCTGCCTTATCATGGCAATGGTATGCCTTGCAAATCCCCCTTCAAAGTTGGTCTGTTTATTAATGATCCCTTCATGATTCAGGCGGCCAGTTAAGTCCACCAAGGGCTTTCCCTTCATCCCATGGGCAGGGCTGCTTCTGGAGTCAGTAGTCATCTAGTTTTCAAGAGTAGCAAAAAGCAAGAGAGAAAACTTCTTTGCCATAGAAAAGCTGCCTATCAGGAAGTAATTTTCGGTGTGGCCGGTGGCTCTCAACTAAGGTGACTGTTAGTGGGTATGAAAGAGTCCCAGAGGCAACATGGTTAAGCCCTCAGCTGCTAATTCAATGGTCTGCAGCTCACACACACACACACACACACACACACACACACACCCAGGCTGGGAGGGAGAAGAGACCTGGTGATGGGCTCTCTCAGGATAGCAAAGACCTTGAAAAACAGAAGACCCCATGACTTCCTGCCCTCAACTCACATGGACCCCATACAGCCTAGGAATCCCTGGGGGGTGGGGGGGCAGTTCTGTTCTTTGATAGGTCAACCGGACTTGGAATTCACTCAAAGGCACACAATTGAGGCGGATGAATTTAGGGATCTCCTGTTCCCCTTATCCAGCACCCTAAAAATGATAGGGTGCTACCAATTATTATGGCAATTGAAAAAAAACAAAAACACAGACAATCACATTGGTGTGCCAGCCCTTGTCATAAAGGATTTGGGTTAAAAACGTATATGCAGTAAGACCTACCATAGCTGGCACCCCCTCAAAGGTGGAAAACTACAAAACTCAGAAATACAAGACTATCCTAAGGACTTCTGGTTCTCACCATTTTAACTGTGTTCATATCCATTTCCTGTACAATAAGAGACTCCCTAACTTGTGCTTTGTGCAAGGGTGAGGGAAAAGGCAAAAAGAAAAGACAACAGCACCCACTGACAAGGCTAAAAGTTTACTAACTTAACTCACTCCCCCAAGAAAGAACCAAGCTGTCTTGGTATCAGTCAGTCAGAGATTTTAATGGTCAGAGGTCAGCGTTGAACACCCCGAGCGTGGAATGAATGATCAACTTTCAGAAAATGGATCTCTTCCCATCAGGCAAGGACTCCCCTGCAGTCCCACCCCTTTCTGGCCTCTGCCGTGGATTGCCATCCCGGAAGGACACACCTAAGAAAGGTGCCAGAAGCTCGCCGGCTCCACGAGGTACTCGCCAAAATCCCAGTTGACCCTGATGCACAGTGACCCTGTGAAGTGCCATGGACTGCCAAAAGAGCACACAGACCTGTCCGCGGAGAAGTACGACCTTGCCTCTGTCTCCTGTATTTTGGACTTGGTATCAGGGAAGGCCGGCCCTGGAGAATGACACCATGCTTGGTAGGGCAGTCAAAAAAGAGGCAGGTGGTAACAACAGGTTCAAGCACACCCATTGTGAGGGCGGCACCAGGGAGGGGTTTGTTGGACGAAGATTCAGAACCGACTTGACGGCGCCTTACAACAACAAGCCCAGCAAAGGCAGTACATCTTCACAGGAGCAGATAACCGCTTCCTCTCTTCCGTGGGTTTGACACACAGACCTGGCAGCGAGCAAGCAGTCCACTGTTTCCTGCCAACAGACACGCAGAAACCGGACTCCAAAGGAGAAACACAGGGGGCACGGCACCTCCTCATACCTACAAGGCACTCGGGGCCAAGTAGGACACAGATTCCTTGCCCCTAATGATTTCCATTGCTAGATGCCCGTGAGCTTCAGTACACCCCCAGAAGCACAAGCTTGGGGGGGGGGGGGGTCTAAGATCTTGTTTCACGCTTTTTAAAGTTTCGTCTATGTGCTTGGCAAGAGACTTCTAGCCTGGTGGGTGTTGCTCCCCAACCCCCATGAAACAAACGCACCTATTGAAAATATAGAGAAAGTATGAAAACAGATAGAAGAAGATCAGGGAAACTCCTAGCTCCTGACAAGCAGCCTCGGCTCTCTGAGGGTTATCGGATGGAAAAGTCCATTGTGAGGGCAGCCTGTATCACACCAGTCCTTGCTCTCTCCCACTTCAAGCTTGTTCCCAGCAAATCCAGCAGCTTCAAATATCCATACCGCAAGATCGGGGCTTGAAGGGTCTTTTCGTCTTTTCTCTACAAATGGTTTAGTTTGAAGCAAGAAACCCCCATGCTACAGTTCTTGTGAATCTAGCCAGGGAAGAAGGTACAAGCATATAGTCTGAAGGCTCTAAAGGTGTGCCCCAAAGGGAATCATCTACAGGCCCTTGAGAAACAAAGATAGGGCACTATTCTTCACTATCTCTACAGGAAGCCGGTGAATACCTTCCATTCTCACTTGGGGGCAAAGCAAACAAAAAGAGAGAAAAGAAGACAAACTGATAGTCAAGAAAGAGAAGGCCCCTTCAAGGAAAGGAAAAGAAGACAGTTCCTGATATAAGGCTGGTCCACACACCTGGGGCTTTCACCTGGTAAACTAGGGTGCAACTACGTCGCTCTGGCTTCTGGCAAAGCTAATCCGGTGAAAGCCAGGGTTTGTCAGGAGCAGTCACCAGCCCTGAGTTGCAAGTACAACCCACACAGCTAAATAAGCAGTCATAGTCATAATTGTCAGGGAAGAAATTCCATTATCATTTCATTTCTCCACAAAAAGTTTGAAGCCCTCTTGTATTGTATCAGAAACCCGCCTAAAAGTTCAATACGTAAGAACCCATTTAACTCTTCTAAAAAGCCTGTCACGCTATTATTACACTCATTTTACACAATGTGGAGCTTGAGACCCAGGGAGTAATCTTTAAAAGTACGGAGAGACGGTAAATAGATGTAAAAATGCCCTCTCAGATAAACTCCTTGGAACCAATAATGAGAGGAGCGACACCAAGAGGGGAAGAGGAGTATGGAGGGGGAGGGGAAAACTGATCATAATGATTGACATATAACCTCTGGCCCAGGTGGAGGTACAAGAGAAAAGTGGGTGAAGGGAGAAAGCGGTCAGTATAAGACATGAAAAGGTAATACTTCATTAATCTACCAAGGGCTCATCAGAGGCGGAGTAGTGGGGAGCAGGGAAATGAGCCGGGACTGAGGGCTCAAGTAGAAAGAAAATGTTTTGAAAATGATGATGGCAGGCTGAGCCCCGGTGGTGTAGTGGTTGTGTGCGGCCCACTGGGTTGGCAGTTCAAATCCAGCAGCAGCTCTCCAGGAGCAAGGCTGGGCCTCCCACTCCCACCAGAGGGCAGTGATGCAAAAAACAAACAAACAAAAATGATGGTGGCAACATAAGTACAAATGCTTGACCCAATGGATGGATTGCGATAAGAGCTGTAAGAGTCCCCAATAAAATTATTATTTTTTAAATAACGCGCACTCTCGGCTGAGCCCCGGTGGCATAATGGTTGATTGCACGACTGCAGCCCATGGGCTTGGCAGTTCAAATCCAGCAGCGGCTCTCCAGGAGCAAGACTGGGTAGCTCCCACAACTGCCAGAGGGCGGTGATGCCCCAAATAAATGAATAAATAAAATAATGCACACTCTCTACAATCCAGGACTCTAAATCTAAAACAGATGTCCCTCCTGCGTAGAGAAAGACCCTTCTGAGGGTAATGGGGCCACACCTCTCAGTCACTCCGCGGGAGGAAAATGAGGCTGGGTGCTCCCATAAAGATTTGCACCTCAGAAACCCTAAGAAACAGTTCCTCTCCATCTCCTGGGTCACCGGGGGTCGGACTTGACTAGGCAACAGGGGATTGCTGCTTTAGGCTTCAGAGTAAGTAATGAAAAAGTGTGAAGTTCCAGAAGAATCGAATGGAGTGAAATGAAAAAAAAAATTTTTAAGAGTGGATACAAAGGGAAAAGTTGAGACAAGGAAAACAGAGTGCTCCCCTCCTGCCTCCATTGGCTTATTTCAAGGGGGGGAGGTAGCAGGGGGGTTTGGAAAGCGCTGCCCATTCTAGGTTTTGGTGTATTCTCCTTCCACCTGATAGAACCCGAGAACTCGATGCTGTAAAGGTGCTTGTCGGAAAGAATCAGGAGAGTCAGGAGCATCAGCACCAACAGGCCGAGCACAAAGCACAGGGACCCACTTGAATTTCAAGCCCCTGAAGTGAGTGAGCCTAGCAGAACACCTGGGAGTGACCAGCTAAGTAGTGCCTCCTGCCCCTTTCAAAAAGCATCTTTCAATTAAAGGTACACATAGAAGAACTCTAAAAAATGGAAATGGAAATGTAATTCCTAGAAAAGAAAAAGCCAACGTGAACACTGGGCTAACAAGAAGTTTGGTTGGAGCAGCATTCGGGAGGCCAGGGGGCAAAACCACTTCAGTTGCCTGGTTTTCTTGAGCTGTTCGCTTTGTCACTGTCTGAGTCTCACGTCTCAACTCCTCACCTCGGGAACTGATCTCAGACCTCAATGTGTCTGAAAGGCCAGCTTCTATGACACTAGACAGTACACCTCTGGCACCTCTCTATTCGCTTACACGGAGCCACGGCTGGAATGTGCAAAGGAGCGAAAGACTTCCATTGTTCCCAATCCTTCGATGATGATAAGAAGAATCGATGTGAAAGCTCATGCAGGGGAGCCTAGCACAGACACTGAGCACCAAGATGGGGGGGAGGGGGGGGGGTTTGAGGTGCAGTCTCAACCCTGAGCAGACGCCGATCATGGCACTGGTACGACACAGAGGGGCACTCTGGCCTCCTCACGCTTACGTGTGACTTGAAAGGTCAGCAGTTCAAAACCACCCTCTGCTCCCAGGGAGAAAAGCAGGATTTTCCCTCCCCTCAGCACAGCCTGGGAAACTCACCGGGCAGTCTCTCCTGTCCTGTGGGGTCGCTATAAGTCAGTATCGACTCCGTGGTAGTGGGGCTGGTTTAGAGCTATCTTCAAGAGCTCAGGTAACATGATGCTTAAAGCATTCGGTTGCAATCCCAATGGTTGGTGGTTCCATGCCCCCCGAGGCTCCAGAAGGGAAGGGTGTGGCCCGCTGCCTGTACGACCGTGCCCTGGAAGGCTGCCCCACATGAGAATCAACTTCATAGCCATGATCTTGGGTTCTCTGTGGGAGTTCAGAGCCCCTGGGTCCCATTCATTAGCTCTTCTTTCTGGTCAGCCCCAGTGACAGCGCAGCTGAGCAAAGGGCCAGTGTGGAACAGAGGAGGCAGGAGACCTGGCTGTATGCACCGCAGGGTTCCAGAGAGGGCATTTCTCCTCACTTAGAATAGGTGTGGGTCCGTCCCACCCCAGGAGAACCTGGCTCCAGACCCTCTCAATACTCCTCAATACATCAAAGCTGTGTGAATGTGCTTGGAACATCTTGTTCTTAGAACTCCATTTAGCCAAGGCATGAGTTTATCTATGAAGATGCTGCTTCCTAGGAAGAGAGGGTACTCTGAACACTGAGAAGTTAAAAAAAATCTCACAGGTCTTTTTAAACCTTTTGTTCAATGAATACTGACTGTGCACCTTCAGATTCAGAGAGGAACACACACCCCCAACCCTACCTCCTCCCTGGAACCTACACTCTCATGGCAGGAGTTGGGGGCAAGATAGGAAAATGAGTATACATGGTAGAAATATGTAACAACAAAAATGAGAGGAAAAGGAAAAATCCTGCCAGTGAGAAGTAACTGTCTGATAAGGTGATATTTGAACGGGAAAAAAAAAATGGAGGCCATGGATGGGATTGACAAGAAGGTTTTCAAGAGATTGGCAGAACTAAAATCTGCTCTGTGGAACTGAGGAGGCGGGGAGGGGAGAAGCCGGAGACATCTGGAACAACATGAGGGGACACCTGGTCAGGGGAAGCAGCTTGAGAAGATGAGAGATGGTGATTTCCAGATTATACCTGGAAAATGTCCGTCATGTGCTGGCGTGACAGGGAGTGAATGAGAGGCTTCTTTCTTTCCTCAAATATTCCAGATTCTCAACTGTGGAATCTGACCTGGGACCGCCCTCCCCTTCTTTCTCCCCAAGGCTCAGGGGCTGCTGAAGTGTGGGCGTGAGTTGGAAGCAGCACCTACTTCACAAGCCCTCTCCTGTCCACAGAAGGCCTTTTATTTAAACACACTCACTAGTTCGCTCTAACTGTTCACTATAGAAAGGGACACGTTGAAATGCCAATGAAGGAAATTCGGAGACAAAAGCAGCCCCAGTCACAGGCAGGGCAAACACACGAATTCCCCACCAGAAAGCCTTCATTGTCACCGGGAGGTTTTGCCCTTTCTATGGCATTCCTAAGTCACTAAAGAGAGGGGCTGGGAACCAGAAAAATGAGCATCACTTTGCTCAGACCTAAAGCATTCTGGTATAGTCAGTCGAGAAAAGAAAACAATCTGTGTGTTTGCGTGGGTAGGGGAGAGAGGAGAAACTACTATTTTTGGGGCAAGTCACTTCAGTGTGACAATAATTGCTGCATTGTTCTGATGTTTATCTTCGACTTTGCATGAGTGGGTTTTTTTCTCTTTTTTCCCCTTGATGCTAATCCCATTAGAAGTCCAATGGGCTGCCTGGCTTGAACCCTTCTGTTTCTTTTTAAAATCTTTCATTGACATGTGGCTTACTATCAGGTGCTACTTCACAGATGACCAGACCGACCAGTACAATCAGGAGAGAAAGAGGGGGAAAGACAAAACAACAGTCTTTTGTCCTGTTGCAAAGCTTTTTCTCTACTCAGAAAGGTTTCTCAAAAGAGTAGAATAACCAGAAATACTTTATACATTTAGTCACTTAGCAGGCAAAAAGATGAAGAAATCAGAAAGCATAGTATGTCATGTTTATTTCCCCAAAAAATCGTTCCACAAGGGCCCGGCCATCTGAGAGACCTGGGAGGCTTGTGCACATCATTCTTTGTTCTCTAAAGGAATGCTTGGAATGGATACAAGGGGCTCTGCCCCAGAGCTCCACGTCTTGATCTTAGAAGCTTGAGAGGTAAGGTCTATAGCCAAGGGGTCTGGTCTGATAGAGAGGCCTCTGAACTAAGGGGTCGCTCTCTGACCCTGGCAGACATTTGGGGAGGGGGGAAAGTAAGTCCTTCTTTGGAGTTTTTCCCAACATCCATAACTCTAGGTAGGTGGTTTCTAAATACCTAATGTATCAAAGTTTTCCCCGACACTGTTACAGACAGCCTCATTTTGGAGAAATTGGAAAATGAAAGCCCAATAGAAGGTGATCCTAAGTCTGTCCAAAAATAACCATTCCTGCGTGGCGTGGAGTAAAGTATCATGCCTCACAAAAATGACTGAATCCTAGTCCAGGAGGGGATGTTCTCGTCTAAAGCAGGGGGTCTTCAAAAGCTTACTACAAATGCTCTGTTATTCTTGGCTTCTGCTTTTCCAGGGACATTCAGAAGTCCCCCAGCATATTTCACTGAGTACTTAAAATCACTAAGTAGCCCGACTATAACACTGGATCTGATCAGGGATCCCAGAGGCAGCGAACATCCCAAAGAGAGCGCCTGGTCTACAAGCCATGCCTCCCATTTGAAATACCCTCCCGGGAATCCCTGGGAGGTACCAACAGTTAAGTGTTCAGCTACTCACCTTCCAGGTCTGAAGCCACCTAGAAGCAAATAGGAAGGAAAAAACAGGTGCTCTGCTTCCAAAAACTCGGCCGTAGGAAGCCCTATGAAGTGCAACTCTGCTCAGACAGCCTGGGTAG
>PVJH01037434.1:0-17960 GCA_004026705.1 Nesogale talazaci | reverse complement strand
GTGTTTGTTAGCCATTTGGACTTCATTTTTTTTTTTTTTTGGTTATTGTGGCATCACTGCCCTCTGATGGTGGGAGTAGGAGGCTCAGCCTTGCTGCTGGATTTGAACCTCCAACCCAGTGGGCCGCAGTCCCGTGCACAACCACTATACCACCAGGGCTCAGCCTATTTGTACTTCATTTTTGACGAACAGTCTGTTCATGTCTTTTTCCTATTTCTTAATTGGGTCTCGTTATTTTCTTATTGAGCTGTTGTAGAGGTCTGTAAATTTTGGTGGTACTTAGCCCTTTGACCGATGTGTCATTGACCTCTCATTTTGCTCTCCTGATGAAGTCTTTCAATGAGCTTAAGTGATATAATTTCAGCATATCACATTTATCCATACTGTATTCTGCTATAGTCTATGCATACCCTTTAATACAGCCCTTCAGTTTGTTCCAGACTTCTCTATGATGACCTGAGAGCTTTGGGGTTTACACTTAGGTTTTTAATGAATTTTGAGTTTGCTTGGGGACATAGGAAAAGATATGTCTTATTTTATTCTTCTCCATATGAAAACCCTTATCTCCAACATCATTTGTTGAAGAAGCTATCTTTCTCCAACTGGATATTTCTTTTTCTTTTTTTGGTGAATTAAAGAGCAAGTCTATTAAAAAGAAAAATAAAGAAAAACGAAATAGGAAAAAGAAGAAAGCCCTGCACAGGTTGAAAGAGACCAAGTTCTATGCAGGGGCCATCCCCAGGGGGAGAGTGGGGAGGAGGTGACAATTGGATATTTGTATGTCCTTTACAGGCTGATGCATTTACGTCTGGGTTTTCTGTTCTGATCCATTTTTCTATGTGCCTCTTGTTGTACCAATACCAGGCTGTTTTAATTTGTTTTATAATCTTTTATTTCTGTAAAAAATGTTCGCAAGGCAAAATGGTACCATCTTAAGTGGAAGGATGACTATATAGTCATTATTTTAATCTTTACGCCTTACTTTCCTCCATATTTTGCATAAAATACTTCATTTTTTAAAAAAGATAAATTATGAAACAAAGTACATGTTAGAATCGAGAATGCAATCTAACTCCATAACACAACTCTCAACATTAGGAAAATCATATGAACATACCCTCCATACACCAAGAATTCATTTGAAGCATGTCTGGCAGTGGTTCCCATAGGCATATCATCTTAAGAAAAAGAAAAATATAGTGAGTTCTGTTATGCTGTGTGATTAAGAAATACAAATTACCCCCCAATACTTATTATTCTTTTCCTTTTTTCTTTTCCCAATACTTATTATTAAAGAGTAATCTGAGCATAACACAAAATTAGCCCTTGCTTGTGCTGCAAATTTGTTCACGAGAAACAATATGCAAGCACACAGAAGCTGCACCCGGCGGAATGCGTCGCTGTGCTCCCACTTCCTTCAAAGTCAATTTTTATAAGCAAACTTTAGGTAGTTCTTAAAGTTAAGTACCATATTTATTGTAATATTTCCTTCTGGTTTACATTTGTTATCCTTTTTATCATGTCCTGTTTAATGTGCTACTGACAAAGTTACTAAGCATCGTGCCCCTAAATGCCATTTTGCCTAGACGATCTGTACTTTCAGTGCATAAATTTACTGCAGTTATTTTTTAGGAACACATATCACAGTACAACAGATCTTACTGTGTAACTTAGACGTCTGCATCTATATAATGACAGTATGTACGACATCTTCCTGCACATTAGTCAAAACTAACAGATGAGTTACTGAATCAGATCTCATGGAGATCTCATGGCACTTCTTGTACTGAGTTATCACACATGTCCATCTACCCCTGTAACTTTAGTATCTGTGATTAGAGCACAACTAAGAGTTAAGAGACACCACTCATTCGCTATCACTGCTATTTCCATTGGATCACACGACCCTATGAGAGTGAAAATGGAGATAGTATGTGTTAATGTGAAGTTTAACAGTCATGGACAATAATATAAAATTCAGAGTTAAAAGTAAAACTATACTGTTAATCTATATACAACAGGATAGTTGCCTATATGAGAATGGAGGAAATAGGTTGAATTTGAAATCACACAAAATTTGAGTTTGAAAACAAAATTAAAACAAAGTTAATTTTTTTAAATACCTAGAAATCGAATATATAACAAAACAAGGAGACTTTAGAAATGAGAAGTTGTAAATAACTATATTAATATTATTAGGAACAAAGTTTTTTTTTTGTTTTGCTAGAAAGAGATATGAATACAAAAGTAAAAACAGCAGATTTTTAACGTCCTTGAAGAACTCCTACTAGCCAAAGACATGATTTAAACATCAAAAATAATGACAAAGAATTAAAATATGTTTTTAATTGATACTTTAAAAAGAAATCCTTATTATTTAACTTTGAAGGATTTTAAGGAACTAACATTCATCATTCTTTAAATCAATTTTTTAAAAGTTACCTTAGGGTAATTAAATATAAAATTTTTAAAATAAAAGAATCTCAGTTAATAATAGGAGAACAACAATATAATAATGATCATTTACAACCTCTAATGAAATCATAAATCAGTATTGGTTAAATTATTAAATGACAAGTCAATGGGAAATCTTATAATAGATGGATCAAGCTAAGAACACCTACATCCAGTCTTAACATTACACTAAAAGAGACAATCAAGCATTAAGTAATTCTTACCATGACCTAACAGAAATACAGAATATCACCTTGGAAGTATTCTTGCCAGAAATACCATTTTCTGCTGCTGGTTAAGTCAGGAGGAGTAATTCTCATTGGGGTAGAAAACAAAAACGCTTAACAATACTTATATAGAACCCAAGGAGAAATTTGGCATATATTCCTAATTGGACACTTTGACCAAGTTTCTATCTAACTTTGGTGAACGAGGGAGTCTGCAACAGACTACTGGGTCTGTAGAATCTATCCTTTTGAGCCGCAAAATATCTTTCACAGGCCACACCAAAAGGATTCAACGTGTAAATCCAACTAAATGAACTGGGATTTACCTCAAACTCACCTATGGCAGATTTAGGGAACCAACTTACTCTCTTGAACTTTAATGCTACAACACCCTAGTGTGAGAAGAAGCAGGTAACTGCTACTCCAAGGGTATGAAATTGAAGACCACTGGTCTTTGAAATGGATCCCTTCTTTTGAAGAAAAGTGGCATAGGACTACCATATATGTACTATTTTAATGGCTCCCTTGCTTTCTTATTACATGCATTAATCTAGTAGGCATAATTCTACTTAGTGAATAAGTGATATTGAAGTTTTGCCTTAACACCAACTCCCACTGATTGTGTAAATAGTGTCTAGTCACTTAAGAGTTTAATCTGTACAAGTCAACAATTCATGTATTGCAATCTGAAGAGAGCCTATACTTATATGATTTCCTTTTAACTGTTTTAAATTCATTACCTGTTGACTCAATTAACTCTCAATATACCTAGATGGATGACCAATAATGTGCTCTATCATAAAAAAATGATAATGATGCCTCTCTAGTGAACCAAAGACATATACAAACCATAGATAACATGAATGAATTTGGCACTTAATTCAAACCCCAATCTAAGGACAACTAGTTCTTTTTGTTGTTGTTACTTTTCTTTTGGTTGGCTCCCTTTCCCTCCCCCCTCCTCCTGTGGGTTCTACTCAGCACCCCAGGAGGAAATTCTGACCAGGGATAGGCAGGAACAGTTAGTTCTTATGGCAAGGTCCTCCTTGATGCTCACCCTCATGAAGAGATCACTGAAGATATGGGTGCTGTGCTAGTTGACTTTATTGTGCTGACTAGGCCAATGGGAACATATAGGGGAAGTTAGGGTCTGGTCACAGCTTGATTGGAAGACAATGAAAATAAAGACAGCTGGCATTCCATCTTCCTTTTGCTCCCTGGTGATTAGAACAGAGGTCTGCTGCTTTAGCTAGTTCTCTGTCTCAACCTCTGTGCTACAGAATGTGTGGGCCAACCCAACCTATGGATCATGCCACGAGAGCTTGAGTCTCCTTTAAGACTTGCTTTGCCACGTTGCTGGTGTGTACATTGTTTGAGCTTGAGTCTGGTGGATTCTGTTCGCATGCTTGAGTCTGAGATCCCATCTGGGCCTACTTTGATAAGCTACTGACTATTGCTGACCCACTCTGCTGTCTGCTACCTGGGAACAGACTCTGTCTACCATGGCTGAGGGAAGATTCTGCTATCTGGTTCCTTGACCCTAGACCTGGCAGCCCACACATGTCAATGGACTTCCAGTATATTAACTGTTCCACGAAAGTGAATTGAACTGAGTCCTCTATACTGCTGTGTGGTCTAATTAGCTGTTATATTCCTTTTCACTGTATAAAACTATATATACTTGTTTTGTTTCCTAGAGAACCCTGCCTAACCCAGCTGCTATAGAAAAGTGTGGTAAAGAAGACAGATGGTGCCCAGGTTTCAGAAAGAATAGCATCTGCAGTCTTAAAGGTTTCTCTTCAAACAAGCAACTATCTAAGTGAGGCATGAACTAAATGTATATGTAAATTAAATAATAAACAATAAACCTAAATAATATGAATATATAATAAATCCAAAAGAGTGAATATTATCAGATCTTAAATTCTGAATGCCTTGTTTGCTGAAAAGCTATGGATGGCAAGAGAAACCAAAATCTATTTACAGAGTTCATATAGGGATTAAGCCTCCTGAATCTCCTCTGACTATAGTTCATAGCTTTGAATAGACATGCTATCAAACAGACAGCACTTCAAAGTTGGTTATGGCAGATGTAGTGAGGTTAAGATATACCTTACTATTTGATCTCCCTTTGATCTGTTTTAAAGTTGTTTCAGTTTTTAATATTTTCTGTGCTTTTCTATGTTTGTCTACTCATGCTTGGTACTTATTTGTTTGTTTTGTATGATTTTCAGTTTATGAAATCCAGAATAAGCTAATCTAGAAAAACCATTAATTAGATTGATAATTATCTAGGGGCGTGGTAAGAGGAGGAAAAGAGGAAATAAGGGATAACAAAAATGTCCTGAAATTGTTTGTTTCCTGATTAAAAACATCTTAATATGACTAAATGATTAAATTTTATGATACGTAAAGTATATGCTAAAAAAAACTATTTTTAAAGAAAAAATTGTTATATTTCTGAAAAATACTGCAGAACTCCCACCTAGCACACACATGCACACAAACACACACACAAATTTAAACATTATTATAAAATAATATAGATAGTAAATCAATGGGATAGATGACTAAAACAAACTCATTCCTATAGAAAAACTTGTTATGAGAAATCTAGCACTTTGTCAGGGCAAAATATTCAATTAATGGTGTTGGCACGTTTGATTATATGGCAACATGTGAATGAGAACATGCATCTAACTCCAAAGAAACTAGGATGCACAGTTTGCAAAAATCATATATCACATATTCGTGTAAATACATTAGTGTCTGCAACTTGTTTTCACTAATAATATTTAGAATTCATTATATAAATCTAGGCTTTCTCCCTTGGTTAAGTATTAATCAGTAGGGAAATGGTTTAAAAACAAAATAAAAGTTAGGTGATTGCAGAAATAAAAAAATACAAAAAGGAGATGCCTGGGCTGAGCCCTGGTGGCCTAGTGGTTGTGTGCGAGACTGCGGCCCACAGGACTGATAGTTCTCATCCAGCAGCAGCTCTCCAGGAGCAAGGCTGGGCTTCCTACTCCCACCAGGGCAGTGATGCCACACACACACACACACACACACACACACACACAAAAGATGCCTAAATTAATTAATTAATTAAAAAGATGCTTCTGGTATCAGTAGAAAATAAGTCATTTCACTATAGCTATAGGATATTATTTCTTTTTTTCCTGAACGGTTCCTGGAACCCATTTGTATGCCCTAAAACACTCCTTTTCTCATTGTTTTATACAAATTCATCTTACATGTATATGAAAAATATTCCTGAACTTAACCTAAGTATATTTTTAAGAATACTCAAATTGTTTTTAATACTCTTTAGACTCCTTTTTGTCTCATTTTTTTGTTTGTTTGTTTTTGTTTTTAGGCATCACTGCCCTCAGGTGATTGAAGTCGGAGGCCCAGCCTTTGCTCCTGGGAGCTGGAATTGAACCTCCAACCCAGTGGGCCGCAGTCCGCACACAACCACTACGCCACCAGGGCTCAGCTAGACTGCTTTTTCCAAATTTAATTCTTCTTTAAATTTCTTCTTTTAAAGTTAATTTTGCTCATTCTGCTGGCTTCTTCATTTCTGTTTGGCTACAAAGCAACTAATTTGAACTTATTTTCTGCAAAGTTTTCACCTACTTCAGTTCCACTGTTTAAATAATATAATTGAACAATCTTAGAAAACTAGGCATATAATTTTGAAAATGTAAACAACTAAAGAAAATACCATTTGAAAGGTTTATGATATAAAGGTTATGGATGTGCTAGCTTAGTAAATTAAGAAAAGATTCTCACATGAGTGGTCTGATGAGATGTTGTGTGGAACCAAGACAAAGTCATCCATGTCACAAGAAGAGTTCTTGCTACTGGTACTGGGAGAATCGTTGGACACTTGGAGATAGTTGGGAGGGCCCAGTGGTGGGGAAGATAAATTTTCTTCCTGAATATGCTGCATATCTGGAAGGATCTAAAATTAATAATAGGAAATTAAATTGGTCTAATAACCTAATGCAATCCAGAATAGCTATTAAATGATGAAATACCTAGCCCACCCCACCCCCCATCCCTACCCTCCCAACCAGGCATTTAAAGTCCAATCCAATAAAAAAATGGGAAAAGATTTTCTCCTTAGAAAATCACATTTCAGCAGCATCTTTGCCCAAAGACTTCAAAACTTTTCTCCAAAAGCCAGACCTTGGGGCTGGTAGCTGGGGGGGAGTGGGTGTACAAAACAAAAATGAGAACTAAAAATACTATTTATCATGTATATGGTCTGCCTGTCCTAAAATGTTTGAAGGTGAGCTTGTTACGTCAATATCTCAAGTCTCCAACTCACAGCCCTAACAACGTTTAAAAAAGGAAGTTCACTTAATGACAAACACACAATGTCCAGGGACTCATACCAATGACCAACCACAACCAAATCCACTGCCATCAAATCAACTTTGATGGAAAACAACCCCATAGAGAGAGCAAAGTAAAACTATACCTTTTGGGTTTCTGAGGCTACAAGTCTTTTTGGGAGCAGAAAGTGTCATCTTTCTTCCACAGAGTAACTGATGGATTTGATCTGCTGACCTTATGATTAGTGGCGTAACATCTAACCCACTGTACCACAAAACAAGCCCCCCACCAAACTCACTGGCTTTGAGCTGACTCATAGTGGCCATACAGGACAGACTGGAACTGTCTCTGTGAGTTTCTGAGACTCTGACTTTGTGTAGGAGTAGACAGCTCCATCTTTCTCCTAAGGAGTTGTGGATGTTTTTGGACTGCTGAACCTTTCAGATCAGATCCCAATGTGTATCCACACGGCCACCAAAACTGATACCATCAAAGCTTCTTAAATAAATGAACTCGTTGAAGCACACGTAACAACAATGGCCCAAACTCTGAGTGTCTATTGTTGCACTGCCACCACTGCCACCAACACCACCACCTCCACTGCTGTCCCTCCATTCCTGTGCCCAAAATTTCCTCTGGAGATATACTCAGGGTACCTCAAGGAGCACAGTGAAGTACCTTACTGATTTCTGGTTCCTACTCCATCTCAACCATGTTACTCAAAATCTTTTGTCATTCTGAGAATAGAGATAATTTGTTATCCATACCCTCTCACACCTGGAGGCTCAATATTTCTGATTATCCAAGGGAGAAGCCTGCCAGTAGAAACTAGATATAAAGGAATTCTGGCTAGATTACATATGTTGGGAATTCTAGTGACAGAGTGGGTAATACTGGACTGCTAGTCACAAGGCCAATAGTTAAAAACCACCAGCTGCTTGGTGGGAAAAAGATGAGACTTCTTACTTCCATTAAGTATATAAGTATTGGGGCTGAGCCCCGGTGGCGTAGTGGTTGTGCGCGGGACTGCAGCCCACTGGGATGGAGGTTCAATTCCAGCTCACAGGAGCAAAGGCTGGGCCTCCTACTCCCACCACGTGAGGGCAGTGATGCCTAAAAAAACAAAAACAAAAAAAAAAACAAAACTAAAAAGTATATAAGTATATATATTCAGAAACCCAGAGACAAGATAGTTCTACTCCATTGGAACAGGGTTGTTATGAGTTGGAAACAACCCATACTCAGTGAGTTTTTGAGTTACATATGTTAAGTTATTGGGTGCCCTCTGCTTACTTCTTTAACAAAAATTTCATAAGTACGGCCAACCTATAGGCATTCTGAGGATTGCCGAAGTACCTCAGCAGCAGATAAACTTTGACTTTCTTCCATGGTCAACTTCTAAACTAAAAGAGTAAAGAAAGTAAATCTCACCTAAAATACTATATATACTCATGTGTAAGATGAGTTTCTCAGCACATTTTGGTGCAATTTTTGTGGTAAAATGAGGTGCCTCGGCTGATATTCTTATACTTGAGTATACATGAGAAATAACCATCAAAACAATCAGAAGTTTTTATGAGGGCTCCCTTACACTGTAGTTGAGAACAAAATATTCCAATCTGTTTACTGCACTAGTGGTCAATGGTACATTAATGCAAGCACACGTTCATTTTTAACAGTACATAAGGTATAGTTCAGAGAAATCTGTCCAATTGTAACACAGTAAACATTAAAAGCAGTAAAGAAGATCTGTGGAGATGCTGAAACTTCTGAAGTACTACAGCAAACTTAAAGATTTCATGTTATGTAAACCCCTAAAACTCAACTCAGTTAAGAACAAAGACTGTTTCCTCAGGAATTTGAAAACAATATTAAGGCTCACTGTTCAGAATTATAAAAGTAACGAAACAATTAAGGGAGAATAGAGTAAGAATGATGACCATTGTGACGTAATGATTAACAATGTGATGGAATCAAGGTATTATAGATATGTAAGAATTAAAAAAATGAATGTTGAAGAATAAAAACTTATGCTACTTTACTTGTGATCTCTTAGAAAATGTTTCCTATTCTTCCTTAAACCAGAAAAGTACAAAAGAATTCCAAATCTGTTCTCCCATGGCATTGCTATGTAATGTAAAAAACCCCTGCAAGACTAAAACTAGAGTAGAATCAAAAGTCTAATTGTTTTTTTAAGATTTAAGTTTATTTTTAAAAACAGATCAGTTTTTTACACTACTCTTCCTTAACTGGAGAATTATTCTGGAGGACAAGGTATAGCCACTAACTAAGTTGGGATTTCTAGAACAACTTCTACTTCATATGCTCTTATTCTTTTCAATATAAGCCATTCATAATATATAACTATAAAGTGTTTTGATTAACCTTCAGTATACATTAATACATAAATGCGAAAAAAAAAGTACTCTGCAAAATAATGAATGCTTGTTGTTATGAAAATAAGGGACAGTATGGTTTGATTAAATAACAAAAACAAAATTCTTGAGATATTAAAACCTCTTTAGAAAAAATGTGCTTCATCATCAAACATTCCTCAGAGGCCTACAGTAATGAGAGAGGAACCTAATTTTTAATATTTAATCATATGTTACATTTTGATTGTTAGCCCTGCAGCTGCAACTTTAAATTAAACTCCTTTCCTGTTCCTCCCTTTCCTCCCTGTTAGAAGCGTCAGGTGCTCAAGATCAATGAGTTAATGCTGAAAATAAATCACTGTTGTACTGTTCACCTCAACTTAAGTATAAGGAATCAGCCAAAAGAAAAACTGACACCAAAAAGGCAAAAAGTCTTGACCATATGAGGTGGAAAGGTAGTCTTAGTGAAATAGCTCACTGGCCTTCCTGATATGTTAATAAAAGGCATGCTGATTTTCACCCATCTCTATGATTGACTGTACCAGCTGGTGGTTGTACTTTTATTTTTGTTTCAGCACTTTAAAACTTTTGTTGCCATGTCTACTATAAAGATTAAAATAGAAGGTGCAACAGCTTTCCTCTGAGCGTGCCTTATAAACTGTCTAAATTAGTTTCTTTTTAATTCATCTGTAGACAACTCGATTTCTGATAGTTACATCATCTTGTATCAACTTGAAGGTATTAAAATTGAAGGGGGGTTAAAGTGTAACCTGTCAATCAGGTCACAGTCTGAAGATGTCTTCTTGTGGGTGTGACTTTCTCATGAGGAGGATTCTGGAAATGTCCTCTGTCTCACTGTTTCACCTTCCTGTTGACAAGACATATTGAGCCACATGATGCTTCCACAGCTTTTTCACCCACCAGCTTCAGATCTTCCTGCATTCTGCATGAGTCTGAAGAGAGATTCACATACTAGCCTTGGACTTATGGGCAAATATCAGATTTATGGACTTGATCTGGATGGGGCTGGAATAATTTCTTAATATACAATTTTTCTTTGATATAAAATTCTCACACATATGAGTAGTACTGGATTTATTTCTCTAGTCAACCCAGACTAACACAGTATCTAAAATTTGATTCAAAGGTATTATTTACTCAAAATGGTAAATATTTGCCCTCTTAAGAGGGGAACTTATTCACTTCCCTAGTAAACTCCCTTAATAATGAGCAGTGTCTGAGTTCTGTGAGGCCACCGCAATGACCGAGTGAATCCAGTAGAGAGCCAAGTGGCCTGGGAGGGATAGTTGGTGTCGGAATAGGTCAAGGAAGATGGTGGTAGGGGGTGGACAGGCATGTCTGTCCTGTGGCAATAGGAAAGCCAGAGGTTAGCTATGGCTCTTCCACATCTTTTTACAAGTTACAATATTTCTTATTCAAATTCCTCAGTTACTATGGATGTCTTAATCCATTGTAATTCATTTCCTGCCTCCAAATCGCCAATGAAATTGCTTTTTATTATGCTAACAATGACTTCTTATTGCCAACTTCAGTGGACACTTCCTCTATTCCCTAAGTCATTGATTAGCTGCTAAATACACCCTACAAACCATTCTAATGACATTTCACTTTCACTTAATGACTGCATTCTTTCTTTATTCCTATTCCTCTCTGATGAGCTATAAAACCCAACCCATTGTTGTCAAGTCAATCTTAAATAGTAGTGACTTTATAAAGTAGAATAGAACTATCTCAAAATATTTTCAGTGTAATTTTTAAGGGAGTCAAATGATACATCTTCCTCTACCACAGAGGCTGGACATTCAAATTGTCAACTTTTCAGGTAATAGCAGACTACTTAACACTGGTTTAGTCCTTATATTAACTAGAATATTCACTTAACATATAAGCTTTAGACCTTATAGTCACTAAAAATATGTTCGTGTCTGTATATTAATTTACCTTCTTTATTGAATGTTTTCTTTTTCACTTCATCACCATCTCTCTATTCAGTCACCACATTGTGTCCATCCTTAGTATGACTAAATCTGTTCTAATAAGCAATGGAGATGACATACAAACTTCTGATAGCCTCCTGCTCTGTTTCCTTTCTCTTTGTACTGCAAGTACTACCTTTGATAAAAACGTTCTAAAATAAGTTTGTCCATCAAAGATCTTACTTTCTTTTTGGGCATCACTGCCCCTGGTGGTCGTGGGTGCTACCCAGTGCTGCTCCTGAGAGCCGCCGCTGGATCTGAACCGCCAAGCCCTCGGGCCATAGTCCCGCACTCCACCACTTACGCCACCGGGGCTCAGCCAAAGATTTTACTTTCGAACTATGATTATCTACCAGCACTTCCTTACTTTGTCACTGATTTCTCCATTCTCTCCCTTTTTCTAGGAGCTCTCGATCAGATTCCTCTGTACAATCCTCTCTATTCAACAAAGCTCCAATAGACTCTTTCAAGTCAGAGCAATTTCCAATTCCATGTTTCTTCTACTGGTCCATCTTTCTTTTTCTCATCTCTTAATCACCATACTTAGGTTCGACAAGCTTCTTCATCTATTCTCCCACATTCTGATTCTTCCCTGCTGCTCCTGACTTTAGCATACGCTCTGCTGTTCACGTTATATAATACATTAGGCCAAATAGATATATAATCTATAATAGCACCATATTAGGCACGTTCCACATACTACCATGACCCCAGTGGAAGTGAAGGTGAAATAGGTCCCTGGTGTAGATGAGGAAAACAAGGCTCAGCTCTTCTTGGATAAATGACTTCATGGTCACAGAGTGATATAGCAAGCAGCAGTGTCAGGATGGAAACCAACTCTCGCTGGCTTTCTTTCTTTTTTCCCCTTGAAGATCATTCTATTGGAAGTTCTTACAGTTCTTAGCACAATTCATCTATCAACAGTATCGCGCATATTTGTACATAGGTTGCCATCATTTTCTAAATAATTACTTTCTATTTAAGCCCTTGGTTTCAGCTCGTTTCTCTCTCCTTCCCCCTACCCTTTTAATCCTTGATACATTATAAATTATTATTTTTTCCTATCTTACACCAACCTGTCTCCCTTCACCCAAATTTTTATTGTATGCCCCTCTCAGGTGTGTGTGTGTGTATATTATGTGTCAATCATTACGATCAGTTTTCCCTTCCTCCCCTTTTACCATCTCCTTCCCCCTACTCCATGGTATCACTACGCCTATGTCTGTTTGTAAAGGATTTATCTGACCTGGCTTACGCATGTAGTGAATTCTATCTGTACCAGTGTGCATGCTCCAGTCTACTGAAGGGCAGGGCTGATAGTGGTGGGCGAGGAAAACTCAAAGAACAGAGGAATATTGTGTTTCCTGAGTTCTGTACTATGATCTGGTTGAATCGTTCCTTGTGACCCTCTTCTGTGAGGGGATGTCGGATCGCCTACACTGGCTTTCAAAGAAAGTTCATAGTCTTTACATGCCAACACACTTCTCTACCCAATGAACTCCAAACCTGATGCTTGGTAGTCCAGTTTGAAAAGAGCAATTCCCCCCTTCTGTAATTTCTTAAATGGATAAGAATATCAGTATTATTGGCACATTTGCTGTTTGTTTGACTTGATTTTTCCAGGTTGTGCAAGAAAGGTTATTTCTTCCTTTTCCAATTCATCTGTTTGCAACTCACTTGCCTTTTAAAATATTTACTATGTGGCTGGCAAGTGCTTTATTCATTTATTCTGAAACAGGCCTATGAAGCAGGCTAATTATACTTGTACTTAAAACCTTAGGGCTTTAGAACTGTAAGTTTTTAACTTCAAATTTCTTCGATCACTAATCAAACAATCTCATTCTGTTATGACTCCCCAATTTTCTGCTAGCAGAATTGAATAAAAATATGTCTGCCAGACTAAGCTGACATATACAATGCCATACCTCAAGAGGATCACAACTCTCAGAAATGCGCAACAGACTATAGAAGAAAAGTCAGTTTGGGAAAGTCCAAACGAGTGTACAGTGGACCATTGGAAGAACACACTAGGAGGAAACGACCAGAAATCCTCAGGGTCAGGAAGAAGGAACTTGAATGAAAGAAAGCTAGCCATGAAGGAAACTGCTAGTAACTTCAGAAAGAGGAACAGGCTTAAAAAAAAAAAAAAAAAGAGCAACAGGCTTGAGTGTAAACTTTAAAGAATCAGTAATTACAATTGAGAGATTAAAAACAGAGCTCATAAGTAACTCTTTCACCATTGTAAATCCTTTGTATAGTAAGCTGATGGGGCTATGGTTCAGATAAAATGAACATTCAAGTATCATTTCCAAAATTTCATAGGGTATAAAAACTGAGTAGTACTAAACTCTGCTCAGTGCAAAATAGGCCAAAGGGGTGGTAAACCCTCCTGACCAAAGCTTACAGAGGTAACTAAGCATAGATAGGGTCCCCAAACCTAAGTCTAGTTGACCAAATGGCAATGATCTTTTACTTCAATCTCTGCTGCTATGTAAACAAACACAAAAATAATTTTCATAATGTCATTTGCAGGTTCTGTTGGTGAAATGAGGCAACTGCACTAACTGTGGAATGGTTTTATATTACCAGGACTTACTGATGGAGAGGCAAAACGACAAGACGGAGACCGGCCACAGGAGCTTCCAGTGACAGAATCACCATTTATGGGGACGGGAACTGGGCAAGCTAGAGGAAGAAATCACAGAGAAAGGTGTGCATCAGTTTGCAATCCAATTAGATCATTTTAATAGAGGGGTGAGTGGGATGGAGAACACCTTCTTAGGGAGGACCAAACACTGATCTTTACCTACTACAGTGAAACCTATGGGATCTAAAAATTAATAAGACTGCCTTGTTTTTCTGCCTTGGATAGAGTACAGTCTTTCCACTTTTCTATTTAGTGCAGGGTAGTGGGGGATTTAGTTTCTCTAAAAACTTTCCAGTTCACATAGCTTCTTACTTTTCTTGGCTTTACTGTATGCATTACAATTTTCTAGTACAAACACCAAACTGCAACAAATACTAAATATATTTGTGCTTGGTCTTAGAAACAGAAGGTATTACGTATTCAAAACAAGAGCAATGGAAACTAGAAGAGCAAAGTAAAAATTGGTTTTGCAATAAAAAAACAAAACCAAATTATCTTTTAAGTAAATAATTATTCACAAAGTAAAAATGCAAGTGTTGAGTACTTACATTTTTTTACTGGAACTTGCTCAAGAAAAGGGTGGCTAAAAAACGCTTCTGTAATGAAAAATAAGAATGTCAAGTTTAAGCTGGTAGGTTAATCTTTTCAAAGAATTTAATATGATGTCTGAGACCATAAATCTGTATTTCTATTAAATGTAACATTATTTATTTAAAACAATTGAAACTAGTTTTTAATTAAAAACTCAAATAATCATGATTTTGCAAAGCAAAATCTGTCAGCTTCTTATCATCCTCAAGTAGACAATCCATGGAACTATTTCAAATGCCAGATGTTGGCTAAGAAGACATGGAATTGCAGAAATGAAGACAAAAATAACTTCCTCATACACACACCACCCAATAAAAGAGGAAGAAAGGAAAAGGTCAAACACAAATACTATCAGAGGACAGTGACTAATCTACATTTAGATTAATAACACTGAATATCAATGGTATAAGCACATCAATAAAAGACAAGGAATAATAGACTATATTAGACAACAAATATCCATCAATCTGCTGCCTTCAAGAGACACATCTCAAACTCACAGACAAAAATAGACTAAGAGTCAAAGGCTGGCAAAATACTTACCAAGCTAATGGCAAAAAAATCAGGGTGGCAATATTAATCTCTGATGAAACAGACCTCAAAGTACATGATATAAAAATATGTAATGTCCATACATTACATAATGCTCAAGGGATCAATAGACTTAAGAACTCATAAAAATAATAAACATATATACACTCAACAAAAGATCCTCAAAATTTATCAACCAAAACTTCAAAGAGATGAAAAGAGAAATCACCAGATCAACAATTGTACTAGGTGATTTCAATACACCAATCTCTAAAGAAAGATAGATCAATAAGTAAGAAACTCACTAAAGAAAATGAAGAGCTGAGCACAATCGAACAACTCGACCTCTTAGATTTTTGTTGAACTCTCCAACCAACAGCAAAAGAAATACACATTCTTCTCCAATGCACATGGGTCATATTCGAAAACAGACCATATTCTAGGCCATAAGGCAAGTTTGAGAAAATCCAAAACACATAGAGATCATTCAAACCATCTTCTCCAAACACAGTGCCATACAGCTGGAAATTATGATTAGAAAGAACAAAAATCCAAAGACAAACACTTGGAGACTCAACAAAACACTGCTTAAAAAAGACTGCATAATGGCTTCGATAGAAAAAAAATAGGAAGTTCCTAGAAACCAATGAGAATGAAACCACAACATACCAAAACCCAAGAGACACAGCAATGGAAGTTATTGTATTTTATTGCAAGAAATACAGTCAATTCCTTAACACAGCATCCATCACCTGCAATTAGAACAGAGTCAACAGCATAATAATTCCAGCAGCAAAGGAAAGGAAATCATAAAAAATTAGAGCAGAAATAAATGAAGCGAAGAACAATGGGAAAAATCAACAAAACAAAAAGTTGGTTCTTTGAAAGGATCAACAAAGTCAACAAACCAGTAACAACAAATGTTGGAGAGGGTGTAAGGAGATAGGAACTCTTATCCACTGCTGGTGGACATGTCGATAGGTACAGTCACTCTGGAGGGTGGTATGCGATAACTAACATAGATAGCAATTGAAATACCCTATGCTCCAGCAATACAATTACTGGCCATACACCCAAAAGAGAAAGCAGATGACAAACAGATATTTGCTCCCCCTTGTGAGCAGCATAGTTCACAATACCAAGAACCTGGAAACAGGCTAATTCTCATCAGTAGAAGACTAGAAAATAAAAAATCAGGTAGGTACACACAATGAAATACTTATGCAACCCTAAAAGACAGCAATGAAACCACACACATCTCAAGCAGTGGAGCAGTGGTCCTCAACCTTCCTAAGGCTGCACCCCTTTAATATAGTTCCTTAAGTTGTGGTGACCCCCAAGCATAAAATTATTTTCGCTGCTACTTCGTAATTCTAATATTGCTGTTATGAATCATAATCTAAATATGTGACACGCAGGATGTATTTTCACTGTTACATATTGAATATAAACATTATAATTATAAAATAATTATTAAAGCTAAGTGATTAATCACAAAATAATATGCAATTATATATTGTGAAATATTTATGCATTTTCTGAGGGTCTTAGGCAATCCCTATGAAAGGATTATTTGACTTGCAAAGGTGTCTCGACGCACTTGGTTGAAAACCACTGCCAGAGAGAATCTGAAAGACAGTATGGTGGGTGAAATATTGAAATTAGTCAAGCACAAAAGGACAAACATCAAATCCACAGTGAAATGAATGAGCAGCAGAATGGGCACTGGCTCAGCATTGTAGGACATCCAGTCTTCTGTCTGTGGGGCTAGAGAACCTGGTAAGTGCCTGATCAGCATCAATGAACCCTACACCATCCACCCTAGTTAAGTCTTGTGTATGTCACTTGGGCAGAGGATGTCTCACAACAGCTGGGACCAAAGAGTGGGGAAAAGGTAGCGTGATGCTGTCTGTTGAGTGGTCATCATGTGGATGCCTTTTTTCCTTCCTTCCTTCCATCCATCCTTCCTTCCTTCCTTCCTTCCTTCATTCCTTCCTTCCTTCCTTCCTTTCTTCTTCTTCTTCTTCTTCTTCTTCTTCTTCTTTTTTTTTTTTTTGGTGTATGAAGCCTAGAATTGATGAATCTTTAGGTACAACAAGTAGAATAAGGATTTTGTGGGGAGGAGGGTGCTATGATTGGGGAGGAGTAAAAGTGTGAGGATGTCCAGGAGTCAATATAGAAAATGAATGTCTGGAAACTGTGGTAACAATTATACAATTCCAATTTTCTTGACTTAACTGGTGAGTGGTAATAAAAAGTGACCAAGCCGGGGTTGGGGGAAAATAACCAAAGCTTGGGATTAATACACTTATCATCCAGAGTTCAGTCATATTCAGTAGAATTGTAGAACTGAAATCAGTCTCTAAACATTCTTTTTCTACATGGACTCCTTTGTTTAGGCTTTCAGTATTTGATAATGCTTTGAAGTTTTCAGAGAAGGTTTCCAGAGACTTCTTCCGACATGGTAGGGAAACAGGTTTCTTATTGTCTGTTCTTAGTCTGGAACATCCTCTGAAACCAGTCCTTTGGGTGACGCTATTGGCATTTGAAATACCAGTGACACAGCTTCCAGCATCACAACACACAAACCAGCACATGACAAACTGACAGACAAGTGGTACATATATTTGTATAAATCTTTATTTATTCTTAAGTATTTCATCTTTTGTGTGCTTACTGTAAATCGTTTTGTCTTTTGAATTCCATTTCTGAGCTCTCTTCATTATTATTTGAGAATAGAATATGTTGATCTTGTACCCTGTCACATTGCCAAAATTTTTTGTTTCCAGTCATTGCA
>PVJH01037433.1:0-17954 GCA_004026705.1 Nesogale talazaci | reverse complement strand
TTATTTAATAAAAAAATTTAAGTACATAGCTTTGCAGCGGTAGAGGGAGGAAATTCTGTTTTGGAGGGTAACCCTCATATGTTAATGGCATGGGTACCATATCTGACCTCTTATGGCTTCCATCTTGACATGAAACAGAGGTCAGACATGCCTGTACTTCATCCTTCTTTGCGAACTCTGACCCTGACCTTTTCTCCCATGGCATCTTCAAGTGCTGGGTTCCATGACTCATTTCAGTGACCTCTCAGAATTCACAGACAAAAGTCACAGTTTTGGAGTTTTAATAGGGAAGTTAACAGGTAATCCATCACAAGTCAGTCTCAGAAAACATTAAGGATACAGTCCTAAGTCCACAGCAGCACCCCTCCTCAGCCAGGTGTAGTAAAGGCTTTGCTCTAGTCCTTGGCTTCGCAACCAGGTGGTTCTGGGGCCTTTGCTTGCAGGGTCAGGAAACCTGCCCACTGCTCTGCCTTAGGGCTCATAGTTCTGTGCTGAAATAATGTTCAGCCGCATGGTTTCATTATCTCTGGTCTCCGCTTGGCTCCTTTGCTCTATCGCATGGTCTTCATGTAACAGTCTCTGGTGCCTCTGATTTCAGCCTTTGTCACGTAGATTTCGAATGCCTGCACTGATAGCTCTTCTTCTATTGCTCCTGGGGTTTCTCTGTCTCTTAGATGACTCTGATAGCCAGAGGAATGGCTTTGATGGGAGGGATGATTTTTGTCTTTCAGTAGATCATATCTCCAAGGAAGTGAGTCACCTCATCTACTAAACTAGAGCCTCAGAATATTTCTTACCCTAATCCTGTAGCATGAAACTCTCCAAAATGGACTTCTAACAACAGGCAGAGGTTAGAATTCATAATACATCACATAATGGCCTTCTTAATTGAGTTCATTTCAGGTATCTTTGTCTTATTTGTGAGAATAAAGCTCCTGTTTTAGTTTGAAGCAAATCTCAGACATATCTATATTTTTTAGTACATAGGTCTAAGAGTCAGAAGTTCTCTTTAAAAATATAACCACATCATTATCATTCCCTTTAAAAATGAATAATGACCTATTAATATCACACACAGCAATCCATTCTTATATTTCTGTAATTGTGCCAAGCATGTGCTTAAAAAAAACATTTTTTGTTATTAAAATGAGACTAAAACTAGATCTGCATAATTGCCTAATTATGTTTCCTAAATCTGTTTTAGTCTATAACTTCATTTTCTACTTCTTTTTTTTGTTGTTGTTATACAGTTATTTTGTTGAATACACTGTGACATTTGGCCTGTAGTTTCCAACACTGGATTTGCGGATTGCATTCTTCTGATGTTATAAGCATATTCCTGAAAAAGGGCAAAGGCTTGACCATTTTAAGATTTTTAGTGGGCGGGTGGGGAAGGTATTTGGCAAGACTGCTTCTGATGTGTGTTGGCATTAAGTCTTTTACAAGCTCACTTTCTGTCACGCAAAACTCATACTCATGGAGTCACATCTCAATCATGGCAGTCCATATGTGTCAGAGAGTTTTGGGTGGCTTCCATCTGACTGAAAGACCTATTGTCACTATATCTTGTCACCCCTGCAGGGGAAGGTTTTCTTTTGATGTGTGCCTCCATAAAGTTTACTTGCCCCCTTTCAAAGGTGATCAAATGCAGGGAATGAAAGTTTATAGAAAGGTTTGTTTTCCTTGTTTATTACCAGTGAGCAATTAGATCTCATTGTCAGTAAAAAATTGATGACCACAGCTTCCAAACTATTGAGCCTGTGCTAATAAATGCAACAGTTGTTCATAATTTGGTGGTAAATGACCTTTAAATGTAGACGCTAAAGGAAGCAGTCCTTGGGGAACAATTTAACTTCCAAATGACACCCATGAGTACTTGTTATCATTTAAATATGCCTCCTTTTGTCAATAATAGAATAACAAATACTAGTTGGATTTCTTATGTTGATTCAGATACCAGGAAACCTGCTGAATAAATTAGTGTACATTTGATTTATATTGACCAAAATTTTTTACATTGCCATGTTACAGGTCAAGGTGACATGCATTTCAATGTGCTGCAGAGCAGAGGTCATACTTGACTGACATGAATGCTTACACAGTTTTTAATTAACTTTTAAATATTATCCAAAAATCCCTTCCTAGGTTCTGCTTAATAGGAACAGGATGAAAATTAATTTGGGGCATTAGCGGAGATCTTGTTTTAAATAAGTCGGTAATCTTGACTTCCCTATTAAAATTAGCCAAGATTTATTGCTGCATTTTATCCTTTAACTGATAGGAAAATCAGGCCAGCTTTTGTCATCCGGATACAGAATTCATTGTGGTTTTTCCATGGATGGTTTTGCAGAAATGATCTGAAGTGACAGCGAAAGAAACAAAAGTAGCGAACCCTGTCTTACCTAGTCGAGCGCGTGTTTTATCAAGCAAATACACTTTCCTAGTGCTGCGAGCTTTTGAGCTTTTCTGTTGTGTGCAAGGAGGGTGGTTTGATGGGTAAGGATGTGAATTTATTTTGTCAGACATCCGGGAGTAGTCACAATAGTGTATATTCTAGGGAGGCTTTAATCAGTGCTCAGTTTACCTGCTGAGAGAGTATCTTCATGCTTACTACTGACTTTTACCCTGCCCTCTCCCCCCAAATATTTAGTAGCTTCAGTGTAGAATATTTATTATTTATGTTCCATATAAGGATATCTACATGTTCAAGCACTTAAAATGGAAATGTGTAAGATTCGTTCTTCTCCTTGACAGTAATGCTCGTTGACTTTCTAAGGTGACCAGATGTCCCACTTTTTAACAATCTTTCCCTTTTATAATTAAAATAAATATATTACAATGTTATTTTTGCCTTCTATGAAAATTTTTGTTGCTTCATATAGGCCAAAGTTTTAATCAACCCCCCCCCCCCCCATCAATGGTGTCCCGCTTAAAAGCTGGTTATTACTAAAAAGTGTTTAGAGAATGAAGTGAACCCCCTGAGCCTTGTTCTGGAGATGCTCCATGTGACCCAAAGACCAAATAATACCATCATTTCATTGTGGACTTTCATAAAAGCCAACAGTGCGACCTTCCCCGCGGAGCTCGGCCTGGGATGCCAGTTTGGTGCCGGTCACGGTGTGTATGCTCAGGCTTAGACATGTTTTATGAATACTATTCATGCCCTATCACCCGAAAGAGCGGCAGTAGTGACAGCGTGGAAAGTGCTAATGGAGAGAAAAGGAAGTGGCGATAGGAAGATTGAAAGTGGTGAGAGAATGACAAATGCTGCCCGTGAGTGTGAGTATGGGATGACTCATTGAACCTCAGGAAGGATTCTGAAGGGCAGGCCCCGCCGGTTCCCCTGAGCCAGCCTGGCCACAGTGCCAGGATGCAGGCCAGTGACCGACACCATGGGAAGACTCCTGGGTGGGGCCGCCAACTGATGGTGCCCGAGGCTGTGTGCAAAGGCAGGAGAGAGAGATGGGTGAAGTTGGAGGGAAAGGTGCATTGAAATGAGCCAGGTGCAGCAGATGTGACTGGAGGATGGCTTTTTAAAGCACCACCTATTTGGGGCTACTTCTTCCCCCCCCCCCCCCCGCCTCAGAAAACCATAATTGAGGTGTGCCTTGAGCATCAGAATTTTTAAAGGCCTCCTAAGAGACTATTGCCCCCTCAAAATACTGAAACCCTCAAAGCCTTTGGAGATCATTGAGGAGGGTTATATACTCCCAACAAATCTTCATTGTGTCGATTCCTGGTTTGGGTGTGGGGTGTTTAGAAATGCAGCTTCTCAGGTAAGCCAGATGACTTGGAAGCGCAAGGTTGGCGGTTCAAGCCCACGAACTGCCTCCCAGATGAAAGAGGAGACTCTCTGTTTCTGTAAGGAATTGTCAGTTTGGAAACTGTGAACAGGGCTCACAATGAGTGAGAGAATGCTTTTTTCATTTGTTTGTTCTCATTTTTAATTGCCAGAGACTCTTATTTAGTTGGGGCTAAGCTTTGGTATGATTTTAAAGCTTTCAGAGTGATTTTAATTTTTACCTAGCAGCTGAGTCTAAGGCATGCGAGGGTGGGTGGCAGACACGCATAGGCACTAGAGCTGGTGATTCAGAGGCCCTTGGTGAGTCAAGGCAGGCGACCAGCTTCTTCTTAAAGGCCACAGTCCTGAACCCCTGCAGAAGAGGTCTACTTTGCACACACAGGCTCTTGTGACCCAGCATCAACGTAACAGCAACTAACCAGGCTGCAGATTGTGGGGTGAGTGGTTTACCCTGATTTGAAAAAGATACTCTGTAGAGCAGGGGTGCTCACACTTTTTAAGCATGCATGCTACTTATGAAATGATCTCATCAAAATGACCTGCCATCTACAAAAATGTAAAACATATATTTTTATTTATTTATTCATAAATGCATTGAGAATTTTTTATATTGCAGTGTATGTTTATGTACCTCGCATAACCACATGAGTCCATATTGCACAACACAACACAATTAACTGTGTACATTTTTGTCATTACCAGAGTTTACTTTGATGACATGCACTTAGTGGAATGAGCCAGGGATGCAGTGTCTGGACAGTATATGCTGACAGCCAGTCTCAGGCACACTTCCAAATGATCATCAGTCATGGTGGAACGGTGCGTCCATTCCGTGGAACGGATCTTTATGTGGTAAAAGGCTGACTCACATAAATAGGTAGAGCTGAACAATGCAGTGAAGGAGGCATCATATTTTCTCATGTTTAGAGACTTTATCTCTGTAAGTTCCAGAATTGTTTATGCACTCTGAACTTCAGCTGAATGTCAGCTTGTAGTGTCAAAATTTCCCATTCCACATGAAAGTGATAAGTTTTTATCTTCTTACTTGGTGCAACTCCCCCACTCATTTGATACCCTTTCTTAGTTTTGTTTTTGTTTTTTGTTTTTTGTTTTTTTGGGGGGGGCATCACTGCCCTCTGGTGGTGGGAGTAGGAGGCCCAGCCTTTGCTCTGTGGAGCTGGAATCGAACCTCCATCCCAGTGGGCCACAGTTTCGCACACAACCACTATGCCACCGGGGCTCAGCCCTACCGTTTCTTACTTTTAAGAGAAAAAAAAATCAAGGTCTTAAAATTGATGATAGCTAGTTTGTCAGTTTTGCTGCACTTAGTGCAGTTGTTTGCACATGCAACAAAGATTGCATCTCTAATTGGCTCCGCTGTATATCAATTAAGTGGTGGGATTGATGATACACTTACATCTATTTTTTTTAATGCCATGTGATCTACCCACATGACATTTACAATCAACTGGTAGTTCGAGATGGACGTATTGGGCATCCCTGTTGTGGAGTATAGGAATCAGTAAGAAGGTGGTGAGCCCTAGCTGTCCCCTAGCTCACCATAGCTATGGTAGCTAGTGTTTGCATTTGCTTATAAGAAGGAAAATCTCTATGTAGGATTTCTGTGAGAGGTGGCCGACTTAGGCTTGTTTGGGATATGACAGAACTCAAGCACCAAACCTCTTTCCTGTTCATTGACTTTACCACCAAGGATTACAGAACAACAAAGATAATACCTTTCAAGTAAACATTTGATAGACGTTCCAGCCGGCAAAGGGACTTGGGGACTGTGAAGGTGAATGTAGTCACATTTGACCTGTGTTCGTTGTATCCACGAACTGTTTAGAATTGTCTCTTGTGGAAAAAAACGTCTCTCGTGTTCAGTCTATTGGTTCTGACCATTGCTTTTGTTGCAATAGAAAGCTATGGTGCTAGAAAGAGAGATTATTCAAATATCCAGAGTGCTCTCAAATTAAAATTTCAGTATTATTGGGGTTTGGGGGATGGTATTTAAGTTTTATGGGTAGTCAATGGACTTCTAAAGAAGCTAGTTTAATCTTTCTATTTGGCCATTATTATCTTGAGGTTGAAGCAATATCATGGGAGGGCAGCAGAGTAGAAATTGTTACCCAGATCTGGGTTTGAACTCACTTCCCAATGTGGCATGGGAGGATCGTTTGGTGTCCAAATAGGTAGTGAAGGGTGAACCACGGAGGCTCATCTTACCTGCCTCAGGGCCATAGGGAAGCCAGAGGTTGGGTCTGCCCCCCTCATGCAGTTTCTCGTGAGACCCATAAACACATGAACTTGAGAAAAGCTGTTTGACCTCAGCCTGTTTGAGGAACTTCTAAGGAGTGTCATTACTGAGTTTGGGGGTCAGACAGTTCCACATTCTAGATTTACGACTTACTTATGAGGAAACTTGTGCAAGTCATTTGACTCCCAGGGGCCTCATTTTCCTAAGACAGCTCTCCCACGGGGTTCTCACAGCGATCAAAGGAAGAACTCAACTCAGTGCAGCAGTTATTGTTAGAAGTAATACTGATTATTTCTAATTATCATACTTTTGCCAGTTGGAGTTAATATTCCACCACATATTTTCCATCCTGAGAGGATACACTTTTTTTTTAAAACCACATTCGAATAATTCTATGTTTAATTCACGGCTGTAGATGAATTCTTTTTTAAAAGCCATATTAAAAGACCCTTTGCTGTGCTCTCACATTAGAAAATGACATCTAAAGTGTCCCAATCATTTCATTGGTGAGAACAAATTAAAGAAGTTGATTGTGTGGTTAAACAACCAATTGTTGGCAACAGCTATGCATTGATTTCATTGTGCTTAGGTGACATTTCAGCTGCCTTTCTCTACACTAGACTTCTAATAACAGTGTTCTTTAGTTAAATCCTACAATTGATTTCCTACTGTCTTTTCTTCTGAAGAAAGACCTGGAAATGAGTCCTAAATCCGAAAGTAAATTGGTGAGAAACTGGTGCAGGGATGGGTTAGGGTTGCTGGATTGGCCCCAGCCCACTCTGCATGCCTTGGACTTTTAGCAAAAGTGGCTCTCTTGACCTCTGACTCTTCCGAGTTCCAGTTCAGCAGACAGATGCAGCCGTTTTAACCAAATGCCATTTTAATTAAGAATTTTGTTTCTGAAGCTTTTTTTCTGTTGTCAGGGTTTGTGCCTGTGAGGTGTGGGCCTCCACGAGCTCTGGGGAGATCTTTTTGTGGGCTGCACGATTCCACGTGCCTTCGGGGGCGGGAGAAGGGAATCTGGCAGGATGGCTCATGAGAAGGTTTGCTCAGTGATCTGCTCTGGGCATGTTTTCGTGCTGGGTGCTTTGCTGGACCTGGCAAGGGCAAGACCGGGAGAGCTGGGCAGAAGTGCCAGGCAGAAGCTGTAAAAGGTGACTGTGGGCAAGTGCTGGGGAAGGCGGAGAGCTGATGACTAAGGGGACGATGCTCATCAGCCCCAATGTTTGCTTCCCTGCGTTTGTTCAGACACAGCTGCCTCCACCTGCCATCTTTCTTTACCCTATTCTGATACCATCTTTCCCCCCAAGACACTCTCTTTCTTCTGGGTTTCATACTTTTTTGAAAGGCCACACAGAACACACAGACAACACTCATAATTATGGGGATTTACTAGGGAAGTTAACAGGCTGCCGCAAGTCAGGATCAGAAAGCATTAAGGCGAGAGTCCAGGGCCCACAGCATCCCCTCTTCTCAGGCAGCCTGTCAGTCTTTCTCGCTCTAATCCTCAGGCTCTTGCTCACATGGTCCCCCATGGCTTCTGGTCCCCAGGAGTCAGGAAAATCACCTGCTGCTGGCCTCCACGCTCGAGGAGTTTGGACACTTCTCCTCTGCTTTGTCTTGTGGTCCCCTTAGTCTGGCCTCTGGCCTCAGCAGGCATGGCCTGTGCTGCTGCTGCCCCTTTCCTGAGTCCTCTGCCAGTGGCCCGTCTTTCTTGATGGCCCCAGCAATTCTGTCTTTTCCTGCTTCTGAAGTGACTCTCTCAATATGAGAGCTGGCAGTAAACCACTCCTCTGCATTCGTCTCACAACATAATTCTGTGCCTGCATCAAACCTTTGTTACAGAGAAGTGAGACAGCTACAAGAGCCATATGGAGACATTTTATTTCACCAATGATGGTGAGCCCTCGCGAGTCTCTAGCTCACCATAGCAATGGTAGCTAGTGTTTGCATTTGTTTACAATAAGAAAAGCCTTTATATCGGATTTCTATTGAGAGGTGACTGACTTAGGCCTATTTGGGATGGAGCAGAATTCAAACACCACCCCTCTTCTCCCTTTCATTCACTTTACCACCAAGGACCAAGAAACAACAATCTTTCAAGTAAGCATTGGCTAGAAATTCTAGCCTGGCAAAGGGTCTTGGGGTTTGTGAAGTTGAATGTAATCGCATTTGACCTGTGTTTGTTGTGTTCAGTAGAGATAATCTGTCACAACTGATTATTGCTTAGTGGCAACAGATGAAAGATATGATGCTAGAAAAAAAGATTACTCAAATCTCCAGTGTTCTCTCAGATTAAAATTTATTTCATTGGGATTGAGGGAGAGTACTTAAGTTTTATGGGTAGTCAACGGACTTGTAAAGAAACTAGTTTTTATCTTTACGTTTTTTCATCTTTATCCTGAGATCTAAGCAGTCCTAAGGGGAGGCAGCAGAATAGAAAGTGTAGCCAGGTCTGGGTTGAACCCACTTCCCAACAGTGCAGCAGGGGCTTCCATACGTCTGTTTCTTCACCTGTAAGATAGGGGAAATGTGAGGCTAGAAGCAATTACCTGGCATATTTCAAACTATGTACTAAAAGTGGTTGCCATGGGTAAAAGCAGGAGTGTGTGGTAGCTTCTCGTTTTCAGGCAGGTAAAGCACCAGACGTTCTTTTGTTACCCTTTCTGTGTCATCTGTGCCTCTGCCCTGGACATCCCTGCTCTCCTGTGTAGTACCCCCTGCTCAGAGCCTGTGGACTCTTGAGTATCTATGGCTGGAAGGAAGGTACCAGCAGTTGAGTATGCCGGATCGATTGCGGATTGCACACTTTAAGATCAGGAGACCGTACTGAACCTGCTTTGTTTCTGGTGCCTGGGGGATCCCTTTGATAGCGCAGAGTTACTCTGTGATGAACCAAAGGAGGGGCAGCCCAGACAGCTAGCCAGGATGCCTGTTCAACAGGTTTGGTCTCAGGGTTCCGGTATTGCCACTCCTAGAGGGGTAAGAGTCAGAGTGTCATGCTAGTCATTGATGGGGGTATCCCTGGGCCTACAAAGGACTGGAGGTCCGATTGGAAGCATGCACCTGGTTCACTCAGTGGAGTGAGTTTTTCAGAACAAGCAGTCCCTTGGTTATGAATGAGATCTGTTCCCGAGTGTTCCTTAAAGTCAGATTCATACATGAGTCGTAACAGGTACATGTGGTGATTCTTGTTTAGCTTTCCTTTTGTGCAAGAAAAGGCTCAAAGCATTTTCAGGGGTTTAAAAGCTGCTCTTCTAGCAAGGGAAGGTAAAGGTGATGGTGATGAAGAATTTACTACAAGTGGTGGTTAATATAATAGTTTCCAATGAGGGAAGATTCACATAACATTAAAGACTAAGTACTAGTTTTCCCTGCATCAGCTGACGGTCACTATAACTCTGGAACGTTAATCTGAAGATCAGCTTAAGACAGAAACTCAGTCCTAAGGACAATCCCTGGCAGAGTGAGTTTCAGTAATTTGAGGAAGTGTTTGGTCAGCTTAAATGTCCAGTAAGTGTGCAGAGTGAGAATGTAGGAAACAGTTTCACATAAAGAAAATGAAGAAACAGAAGATTCAAGAACTGGCTTATTAAATATAAAATTGGAAAACATGACTTGACATCTTGCATGCATTTTTACTGTCAGATTATCTGAAAGGTAGACTTAACCACTTCTGTTGTGTGAATTGTCCAGTTCTTTCTTATCCCTTTGGTGAGAAGATGGAAATTGGCTAGAGAGGGCAGAGCCAGACTGGAGAAACCTTTGGAGGGTCACAGCCGCTCATGTCAGTTGTGACTCACTGTAGCACAGGGAGTTTCTGTGGGTTTCTGTTTACAGGCATAGAAAGCCCCATGTTTCTCCCGCAGAGAAAGAGTCTGGAACAGTTGACAGGTGTGGAAAGGCCATCCTTCTGAGTAGCTGCTGGTGGTTTCAAACTTGGCACCTTGCAGATTGCAGCCCAATGTGTAACCACTACGTCCATCACCAGGGCTCTGGAGCAGCCCCTAGTGGCATGCTTTCAAAGGTGACACCATTTGGGGCAGGGGATGGCCAAAGGAGGCTCCATTAGAACAGGGGAAATGGCTGAGTTGTTACCAGGCGAAGGAGGGACTGTGGAAAATGTCTCATCAACGACATTGTGTTGGTGTTTTCTGTAGCACCCAACCAAGGTAGGTTCTGGAACCTGTGCCTCAGTGAGGTGGCACTGGAGACTCCAAAATCTGGCCACTTTGTACAAAAGTGTGGATATTCCCTGTGTTCAGATCGTGCCCCAGACTCAGCTTCAGTCTGGTTTTTCCTGCCCAGAGTGATTGACGGCTGCTCTCTGCTCACTTGCAGGGAGCCAAGAGTATCTTGAGCAAAAGGATTCTTAGATAACGAGAGGACATCTGGGGTGGCCGTGCTGCTGCTGCAGTTACAGAACTAAAGAGGTGCATCCCCTACTCCCTCCCAAGTGCTAGTTGGTTGTTAGCATATTCAGTTTGAGGTTTTTGGGTAGGCCAGGCCACCTGTACGGGTCAGGGGTCCCATAGCCATTCTAGAGAAGGCCAGAGACAAGGCTGGGAGAAGGTGCTCCCTGAGATTTCATTTGATTTAAGAAGGAAAAACTGTTGTGTACTTTGTTGCTTTATATATGAAAAGAAAACCCAATGATGTAAACCCCCAGCCACCCATTCAAATCTCGTTCCTAAGGGGTTTCTGGGATAGGAGCAGGCAGCCTCACCTTTCTCCCTCAGGGCAGTGGGTGAGCTTGAAATACTGAACTTATGCTTAGCCTCCCAGCGCCAACCCCTCGAAGTCACTAGGACTCCATTAATTAGGAAAAGGCGGAGAGAAATAAGAGCAACAAGGAAGGAATGCCAGGTCAAGGCATTTCTTCTAAATAGACTGGAGACGTGAACATGGGAAGATCCTGGGGAGGAGGCAGTAGTGTGAGAGCCTGTGAGCCCTGCAGCGGGGGTGAGACGCACCTCCTGCTTTTGGAAGCTGCTTCTCCAGCCAGGGATGCAGATCCAGCCCCACACAGGGATGAGTTTGGATCAGCATTGTCCAGTAGACATCTAATACTCATTCAAGTCATATTTTAAAAAAATAAATAGGTAAAATTCATTGATATATTTTCTCAAACTCAGTAAATTGAGAGTATTGCCTTTTGAACATGAAATCAATATCAAATCATTCATGGCATATTTTACATTATTTGTTCACTTAAGTCTCTGGAATCTGGTGTGCTTTACATTCGCAAGCCTTGGCAGTTGGACCAGGCACCTTGCAGATGCTCCGGAGCAGCCCGTGGCCAGTGCTGCGGTACCGGATGGTGTATATTTAGAGAATAGGGTTGCTCCAGGTCCTCATGAAACTGCTGGCGAGATGACAATAAAGGTCCCTGCTTTTGGAAGCTGGAACCTCAAACTTTGGACTGTAGCATCTTGGGCAGCCGTTGGGAATTTGTCGTTTCGCTGTTGGGGCACGGCATTGTTGGCATGGATGTTCTCCAGACTCAGCTAACATGCATGCGTGCCCGAGGTGCCTGGCTTCATCCCAGGTGTGGTGTAGTTGCGTGTGTGGTCTTTCTATGGGTGGATAAGGGGAGCTGGGAAACCAGACCAAGGGAGTGCAAGTCACCTTGCTTGAGTTCAGATCCCTGCTGTACCACTCAATGACTGTGAGACCTTAAGCAAGTCATTCCACCTTTCTGTGCCTCAGTTGCCCTCTCTTCAACACGAGGACAGAAGGAGATAGTAGTACTTATTTTAGGACCTCCGGTGATGAAACGCTGGAGCACTCAGGAAAAGTTCAGACCTCCACAAGGCTTCCCAGAAGGAAACCGACCACAGCATTTTAGAAGGTAATGCGAAGATAGAGGAGATAAAATATTTAAAGTCCTTAATTCGTGGTTGACATATAATGTGTTAGCTGCTTCCAGAATCATAGTTATTATGCTCACAGTAATTATTTAGTACTGATTAGCAACAGTAACTGCCACTCGCAGCTTTCCAGATGGCACCGGTACCATCGACTCTTTTAAAATACCATATCATTCTTTCTTTCTTAAAATTGACATCATAGCTCAGTTGGAACCAAACAGGTCAGGTTCTTTTTCCTTAAACCTGTTTTGACTTTTTTGGTTATTTTTTGCTAACACCCCAGTTTCAGTTAGGAGTGAGGTGAAATGATTATATTGCATAATTACTACTTTTTAGTCATTTGGCAAAGTTTTAGGTTTTGGGGGAAGCAATCTAATATTCTTGTGTTGCCAGATAGTGACAGCTTATCCTTTTCGGGGAGAGTTGAGATGCCCATGTGATTAAATAAAGCAATGCAGATCTTTTTATTTAAAAAGATGGCATTCCCCCTCCCCCCCCCCCCCCCCCCCCCCCCAGTATTTGAGTGTATAACATGTTGCTGTCCTCTGGTGTGGGGAGGTGTTAAAGCCCAAAGTCTTTATTAGCCTTTATTTCTATATGTTGAGTCATTTTTACTAAAAAATTTTACTCGTTGAAATGCAAGTGTTAACAGTACAGTACTCGAAAAGTTTGCCCAACATGTCACTTGTTTCCCTCCAGTTTCAATCTATGCACCAGATTTTTTTTTGGACATCTCAAACCTAAATGTCATGAGTGTGCTATGTATGAGGCAAATGTTTATGAAAAAAATATTTGAAAAGTTCCTCATTTGTGAGGGAGGCATAGTACAGTGTGAAATAAATTCTATTGGATGAAATTCTATACCTAGGATTGTTGCAAAATATAAACAGAAAATGCTTAGGACAAGAGTTACAGCTTAAGGAAGAAATTAAATTATAAATAAAATGCTTAGAATATTTTATCTGAACTATTGGTAACCATTGTATATATTAAACAACAACCACCAAAGACCCCTAACCTTCACTGCCATTGGATCAATTCCGACTCATAGTGGCTCTATTCAATAGAGAAGCTGCTTCTCCAGCCAGGGATGTTCTGTGGGCTTCTGAAACTGTAAGTCTTTATGGGAGTCTCATAGCTTTCCTTTGAGCAGTTTGTGGTTTTGAATTGCTAATGTGATTAATACATACCCCATCATACCAATGTATATAAATATACATGTAAGTATTTATATTTGTGTGTGTATGGATAACTATCTTCAGATAGTAGAATTCTGTGAAATGTTATTTGAGATCAGAATTCAAATAAAGCCATTGCTTTCTTCAACTTTGTTTTTTCTCTTAAAATGAAAAAAAAATCATAAAGTTTTACATTAACTTAAAATACAGGGAATAGTAATTCATATGCTCTTCTCGGGGGCCCTTTTAGAGTGAGATGTACAGCCTTTAAAATCATCCACAAATGGAATTGAAGCTTTACACCTGAAGTCTCTAGTGTTTTTAAGATGTGTGCAGTTGGCATAAGACATCTTTGTTCTAACTGTATACAAGGTTGGAAAAGACTTTCTCATTAAGAATACCTGAATGAAGAGTCTACGAGAACTGAGCTGGGAGTGGGGGCAGAAGGGACATGGAAATCTTGTAAAATCTATCACTCATGTGCCCTTTATCTGTTAGGGTCCCAGAAGTCAGTGTCCCATTTTTCCAATGAGCTTTTACAATAACTAGATAGCTGGATCACATCCCTAAGTGATGACACAAGGACCCTCCTGCCTGCTTATGTCCAATTCAACCTTCTAAAAGGGCCTGAAGTTGATTTTTTTTTTTTTTTTGCCTATAAAAGTGGAAAACGGGTCCGATAAAAATGTTTAGTCTGCAGGGCCTCTTTTTATTTATCATATCAGAGAAGAACAATGTTTTGTTGTGCTGCGGTCAAAATAGAAGCCGATCTTGCTTGTTCACAAAAGCTCAAATCCAAGAGATAAAGGGGGCAAAATAATAGAGTACAATGGGAAGAGTAGAGTGTAATTATTTGTAGCTTGTCAAGTGAAGCCCTTCCAAGCCCCAAGTGATTCAAATCTGGGAACTCTGCACAATTCTGTAAACTAACCACCACCACCATCGGAGAAATCTGCCCTGGTCCGCAGACAGCACTGAAATTGCACCCGTTTGTCATGCACCGAGCCCGCCAGCCTCACACAAAATCATTTGGTTGCAAATGGGCCTGCCCCCAAAGCCCTGAAACACATTCTGTGGTATCTGACGCCTGGCCTGCGATTTGTCATGTCCCTGCTGCTATCAGCGTACAGTAATTTTAATAGATTCTGACGGGTCCCTGCTAGAAACACAGGAAGCGTCTGGTTTGTGGGCACTGGACAGGAGAAAGAGAGAGAGGGAGACCTTTCTGGGCGAAGACAACTGAAGTATGTGCAGAAGAACTGGATACTATTTTTATGTCTTTCAACATTGGTTTTAGGCAATAGAATTGTCGTTCCAAATTTAAAGAAATTCACTGCGTCGTGTGGAAAACATACTGTTTGTCTTTATCTTTACCGTTGTTAACTAGAAGTTTGTAACTAGCAGCCGTCCCAACTTATAGAAATCAGAGCCTGGAGGCGTCGGATACATCTCATGGTTTCACCTCTTGTGACTCCAAGTGCTGTCCTTGAGCCAGCAGCATTGGTGTTGGAAAGGCAGGCTCTCAGGTCTCAGCCCAAATATACAGAGTCGGAGTCTGCCTTCTCCCCGATATCCCAGGGATGCTCGCCAAGATACCTTCAGATTGGAGAAGCTGGAAAACTTGGGTGTAGAGTCAGAAAGAACTATGTTCAGATTCCATCTTTATGACTTAGTTTGCTCTATTCTGGGCAATTCAGTCAACTTTATTCTGCTTCAGATTTCTCCTCTATTGAGTGGGATTTTAATTATGGTGTCATATGGTTATTTTGAGGATTAAACAGAATTAAATGGGTATGCAGTGCTTGTCCTAGAGGAAGCAGACCAGAAGTGAAAGGTTTTAGAGTGGTCACTCCTCAGACTTTTGTCTTAAGTGAATTAAAATGTGTGTAGTTGTGAATTAGTTGACCGGTGAGTAATACCTAGATACAGTGGTGAATTTTGTAATGCGTCCTGGAGCAGCAGACTGTTGTGGGATTTAGTGTCATGATGCTTCTGTTTCCTCCTTGCCAGCCCTTGTCCTGCCGCGTCATTCCATCATGCTGTGGAGTGTTGGGCAGCCGCCGCCAACACTGACGGTGCTGGCGAGCGGGAGCAGTGTGTGGGATGCACTGACTTTCTTCAGGAGAGTGACTCAGCACCATGTCAGGGGGAGCTGGGTGCTGGATCCAGAGACATAGTCTTGCCCCCTGACCTGGGTCCAGCACGGACAACTCTCCTGCCCTCACTTGACGCCGCGTCTTCTAGATCCACTGCGGGGCACCCTGCAGGCCTCCTCGTGTCCCTGGAAGCCTCGGATGGTAGGCAGGTTTCCCTGGGACTGACCCGGGTAGAACTAGAGACAATATTAAGGGACTGATTTAAATTAGTTATTTTCTTATTGTTGTGGTTGGCTTATTTTTTTCCCTTTCGTTCTTCTTTATCACACCCAGTTTTTTTTGTTTGTTTGTTTTTCTTTTTAGGGGGCTTCAGAGAAGAAAAATTTATTTTGCACGATTCCCGAGGCTAAATTTCCAAATCACGGTCTTGGCTGTGCTAATTTCTTCCTTGTTAGTGGCCTAGGCATTTTTTGAATTCTCTTGAATCTCTGCCCCTTAACCCCTTTCTCTCCTGAAGAATAGTATGTAAAACTCAGCCTGCAAACCTTTAAAATTATGAATGGTAACATAAAAATTTAGTTGATGAGCCCTCCTCCAAAACAGTTTCTTTCCAGTAAAGGAAGTGGGGTGAGGGCATTGGGAGAAACAGGAAGATGAGAAATTGGGGGACTCTGGCAGAGTGGAAGAAGGCTGAGTTAAGGGATGCGTGGAGCAGATGGCAGGGACGGGGGAACAGGAGAGCCCGCAGGGGAGACAGCCAGGGCAGTCGAGGCTGACGAGAGAATCAGGTCCGCCATGCAAGTTGCTCCAGCAGCCGTTCAAGTAGCTCCTCAGTGCTCTCAAAGGTAGGAGGGAACAGTTCTTTAATAAAGGCTCTGACTCTTGAAATTGCATGCCAGATCTTGAGTGTATGTTATGTATGTTTCCCAGAGGTCTTCACATTTTTCTATCTGTGACCCCAAGAAAGGTTAAGAATCACTTACTTCAAATTACTACCCCAAATGGCACTCGCTGTCAAAGTGAAAGCTGCTCTGACTTGTGACTCTCTCTATGTACGGGCTTCCTTCTTTGTTAAGCACAGTTATTAATACAACAGCCACCATCTCTGTTTGTTCCTAAGTGATTAATGCTTAGTTAAATCTCAACTGTGTTTTAAAATGATCAAGGGTCACACCTTGCAGAATATTGCCATTTTATTTTTTTCCCTTATAAAACTTAAAATTTCTTTGATTAATTGGTTCCTTTAGTGATGGTTAGCTCCTGCCATAATTCTATGAACTTCTGCTAATGCTTGTGCATTACATTAGGGTGTTAATGCATCCAGTAAGCCTTCAAAACTGTCAAATTTATTACTCAAGATTGTCACATCATTGATTCACACATTAGGACTTTGCTTGGGTGGGTTGATAAATATTTTCTGTGATCATTTCATTGGTCCTATAGGGGAAGCAGATTTAGTGTTGGAGTGTTAAACAGACACGGTTTGATTTACTCACATGAATACATTAAATGTTCATTTTAACTTATGAAATTAGAATTCAGAAGTTTCAGATCTGAGAGAAATTTTCTAACTTATCCTCAGCTAAAGGGGAACTACTGACCCCCCAAGTATGAACTGGTCTCGTTTGAATTCCGAACCTTCCCACTGCTTATTTCTTTGCTGAAATGCCCTCGATCATTTCTTTATCTGAAAAAGCAACGAGTTTCTTTCAGTAAAGTCTGTGCTCAGTGATTATGACCACCACTCACGTTGTTTCACCTTGAACTTCAGTATTACCAAGTAAGCAATTAAAACAAAAAAGTCCAGCTCGCCTGCCGTCGAGCGAGCCAGAGAGATTGTGAAAATGTCAGGGGCGAGTCTGTTGGGAGTTTCCCGAAAGGGGACCCATGAGGAGCAAAGTCGAGGCTCTCACAAGAGCTTGGCAGTTGCTGCTGAGAAACAGGTGCCAGCAACCAGAGGGGCAGTGCGGCTGCCCGAAGCACGTGCCTGTGGCGGGTGGGTATGTAGCCTTTCTGAATGAGTAGGGATAGACGTATACACAGAAAAATCTGATGACTTTCTGAGAAAAATCTCCTAAAAAATGCATCCCCACTGCATTAAGCAAAATGCATACTAATGCTACTTCTAACGATTGTAGCGGGTAGGCACATAAATTTTATTGACCTGTTGGCCACATCAGAAGCATGCTTTTGTGAAATAAAAAAAAAAAGTCATGTTTGAAATGAGAGTGCTCGAAATGGTTTAGAAGCAAAGGAGGAAGCAGATCATGTTTAAAAAGCAAGGGTGATGGGCTGTCCTTGAAAGGGGTAGGGACAGTGGAAGGAAAACAAAGGCTGGGTTTGCAGGGTCGGGTCAGAGTCTGCTAGCAGCCAGCTCCTGTATTGGGGGCTTTCCATTTTTCTGGGGTGAAACCTGCTGCCCCTCCCTTGCTCAAGCTCATCTTCTGGGTATCACGTGGAGCACCCCCTGTTGCTCACAGCCTGTCCATGGTGGGTGGACCTGCACTGTCCAGTATCTCTATGGTTCTGCTCCCTTTTGTATCATTTCCCTGTGCTCACGCTCTGTGAGCAGTAGTTTATCACTTCACTCCTTTTCAGGCCCTAATTATCAGTCTTTGACAAGCTTTCATCTACTGAAGGCACCCATTCTTTTTTTGTTTTTTTTTTGGGGGCATCACTGCCCTCAGGTGGTGGGAGTAGGAGGCCCAGCCTTTGCTCCGTGGAGCTGGAATCGAACCTCCATGCCAGTGA
>PVJH01037432.1:0-17947 GCA_004026705.1 Nesogale talazaci | reverse complement strand
AATACAGCATATAGAGCATTGATATAGCAAGACCACGATTGTCCTCCTACTGACAGTTCAACAATCTTGGTACAGTTTTTTTTAATATAGATTATATTGGGCGCTCTTACAACAGTCAGTACATCATTCATATTAAGCATATTTGTACACATGTTGCCACATTCATCTACATTTTCTACTTGAATCCCTCCAGCATAAGCTCCTCTTCCTTTTTTTCCTCTAGTTCTTTATTTTTTAAATTCCAACTCCCCATATTTCCCCTCCGTGCTTTTCTTCCCTCATGAACTTTCAATTATTTACAAATTGTTATTACCTCTTCATATCTTACACTGTCCAATGTGTCACTTCACTCACTCCCCCCACCATTGTCCACACCCCAGATAGGAGATCACATGTAGATCCCAGAAACTTGTTCCCTCTTTCTATTCCACCATCCTTCTGCTCTCCCAGTGTCACAGCTCCCCACTAGTCTCAAAGGATTATCTATCCTAAATTCCCACGTTTCTGACTCCCATGTGCACCCCCTGGTCTAGCCAAGTCTGACAGAATCGGGATAATGATAGTCAAAGGGAGAAAGCATTTGAGAACATTTCATTGTTACTACACTGTACCTAGACTGGCTCATCTCCTCTCTACAAACCCTCTGTAAGAGGATGTCGCTTCACTTATTGATGGGCTTTGGGTCCCCAATCTGAACTCCCCCTCATTTAGAATGATATAATTTTTAGGTCTTTGATGCTTGATACTGGATCCCTTGGACACCTCGTGGTCATACAGGCTGTTGTGCTTTTCCCATGTGGGCTTGCTTCTTAGCTAGATGGCCCCTTATTCACCTTCAAGTCTTTAAGACCCCAGACACACATCTTTTGATAGCTGAGCACCATCAGCTTTCTTCACCACATTTGCTTATGTACATATTTGTTATCAGCGATCATACCAGGAAAGTGAGCATATAATTTTATGATTATTAGTTCTTGAAAACTGATCATTGATCCCTTTGGCATCTCTTGGTTTCATCAGCTGGTGTGCTTCTTCCATGTGGGCTTTGTTACTTCTGAGCTGGATGGCCGCTTGTTTACTTTCCAGCCTTTAAGACCCCAGATGCTACATGTTTTGATAGCCGGGCACCATCAGCTTTTTTCACCACATTTGCTTATGTACGCATTTGCTTTCTGTGATTGTGTCATGGAGCTGCACATCATGGGATAGATATTAATAGAACAAAATGTTCTTGCACTGAGGAAGTACCTGATGGAGGTCCAATGCCCATCTGCTGTCTTAATTCTAAGCCTATAAGTATATGCATATTGATCTATTTCCCCTTCATCATATAAATATATATATAACTATGTATATGCCTGTATTTAACCTCTCTCAATGTCCCTTACTCCCCAGTTCTTTTCTCTATTTCCCTGTACCTCCTCTCATTCCACCATGACATACAGTTTTCTTCGGCTTTTTCAGACATCATGAATTTCAGTCTAAGGCCTCAGGCTACAAGTGTGTCGGAGGTAGAGTTCTGTTCCCCCAGTGGATTTTCAGCACTAGATCCACTGATTCAGCCTCTGGAGCATTCCTGTGCTCTGAAGAGCCTGGATTCAGTGTCCCAGCATTCCAGAACACCCATCCTGGACTTCCTGGATGTGCCCAGAAGCCCTGCTCAATGTTGCCCATTTGATGCATACAACCAGGGACATTCCCCCCAGAAAATGATGAGAAACAAAATCAGACTAAGGTGGTAAGAATAAAGTCATAATGGTACAAAGACAAAATTACAAATAATGCGTAAGAAGGAAAAGACCCCCATCAGCATTCAAAAGGCCAAGGAAGGAATTTCTGTCATGGAAACTGTAAGAGATACTTTAACCCAGAACAAATTCAAGTCACATCTATAAGGTGGCCAACTGGCCAAGTGTTAAGTTTGGTCCAGAATAATCAAGATGACAGTGGTCTCTACTTGCTAGGATGGATGCTTAAGACTCTTGTCTGTGGCTAAAACAAATCTGACAGTGACTCTGTCTGACTAGAAACTATGCAGATGGGCTTTGGACTCCCACCAATCCTCATAGCTCTCCTTACACTGGGTGTTCATAATTTTAGCTGTGATGTTTTTCACCTCACCGTATTCTTTTTTTGGTGTCATCTTTGGACCACACAAGTTGATGTGCTTTTCTGTGTGGACTGGGTTGACTCCTCCCTTAGATGACTGTTTGTTTGAGTAGGAAGGATTTAAGAGTCCAGATAGCAGTATTCTTGATAGTTGGGCACCATCTGCACTCTTCACTACACTTTGCTATCTTCAATAATCATTTCATGAAGGTGAGTATCGGGCAGGGCAATGATGTAAGAACTGATTACTCATAAGTTGGAGGATTTAATGTGAGCCCCAGACATCATCTGTTTTCTAACTTTAGTCCTCAGGTTACAAGTGTGTTTGGTGCAGAGTTCAGTTCACCCAGTGGAGTTCCCTTATGACGTCTCCTTGATACAGCCTCTGGAGCTTGACATTCACCCTGAAGATCCAGGATTCTGTGTTCCAGCTTTCAAAGACACCCAAGTCTGCTTTCCTGGGATAACCCAAAGGATGTGGCTCAATTCTGCCTTCTTGCTGCATGCCACTAAAGAACCTCTTCACCTAATAATAATAGATCAGTGGCCGACAACCTATGGCCCACGGGTCACCTAGTGCCCCACTGGGAAAATTTTAGTGACTCAGTAAACAGTTCTTAATTACGACGATCAGTAGGTATTCTTGCCAACAAATTAAAGTGGGTGCTTTCAATTTATAGTGTTGGCCGGCAGTAGAGGGCAGTCACTGTGCCTTGGTGCTTTCAATTTGGTGAGATAGCCATTGGCAGTCAGTCTTCTTGGTGCTGTCTTCTTGGAGATGAGCCGAACACATGAAAATACGTATAGTTTGAACTTGAAAGAAATAGATCTCGTTGGACTTGTCTGTGGATGAAAGCACTGGCATGAATAATGTTGTAAGATTTGCAATAGTTGCTCGTGTGGAGCTATTGATTCTCCAGTTATTTATGAAGAGTTGTGTGTACTTTTACCAATGTTAGGTACCATGAAAGGTGTTGACATTTTAAAGAAAGTTCAAGAATTCATAAAAAATGGAAATGTTTTTGATTTGAAGAAATAAAATACTTTCTGTCACAACTGATGGGGCTCCAGCGATGTTAGGAAAACATGCTGGCTTTGTAAACCTATTACAGAAGGAACTTGGAAGACCACTACTTTCATTCCACTGTATAATTCCTGAAGAAAATGCATGTGTAAAAACTTCCTTGAAACAGTTAAATGAAGTGGTGAGTGTATTGATTAAAATTACTAACACACATATAGTTCGTTCTGCCTTGAATCACAGAAAATTTAAGACATTTTTTAGAAGAAAATGAATGTGAATAGAATGATTTATCAATGCATACTGAAGTTCCCTGATTAAGCAGAGAAAAAGTTCTAAATCGATTTGTGGAATGCATTGAAGCAATTGAAATATTTATGAGTGAAATTGGTGGTTTCCCTCAGTTCAAAGATAGAAATTGGCTTCTTAAATTAAAATTCTTAGCAGATATTACTAATCATTTCAATGATTTAAATTTGCGCTTACAGGATAAGGAACAGACAATTCTCAAACTTTATGAAGAATGGAAAAGTTTTTATTCTAAGATAGTTCTATTCCAGGATGAATTAGTGAAACAAACATCTAAATATTTCCCTTTTGTAAAAACTCATAAAGAAATTACAAATGCAGCAGTAGATATGCTTAAAACTTACATAGCTGCCATTCAAACCAAATTTGAAACCCAATTTCAGAACTTTCAGACCACGGTCCTATGTTCAGTTTTATAATAAAGTCTGATGAAATGAAGGACAATATGTTGGACCTGCAATATATCAGTTTCCTTGAAATTGAAAACATGGGTATGGAGTTAATTGACTTTGAAAACAGCAATATGGACAGACAAATTCAAAGCTTTAAGAAGGCAACTTGAAGCCACTGATGAAAATCACTGAAGCATGACAACTGCATGTTGGGCATCACTTCCATCCCAGTTTTCTTCCCTAAAGAAAGTTGGTTTCACTTTACTATCAGCTTTTGGGTCCAGCTACTCATGTGAACTGGTCTTTTCCCAAATGAAATTCATTCTCAATTCATCATGAAACAGGTTAACAAATGAAAATCCAGAATCATATGTTTTTTAAAAAACAACAATTTACACCCAATCTCCTAAACCTTACAGGAATAATGAAACAGCATCAAGAAAGCCATTAAAATGATTAAATGTTCTTGATTAAGTAGGGGTCCATTTTATTTACATGGTGTTTATTTATCTGCTGACTTTTATGATTTCTTTCAAGTTGTAAATATAGATTTGATGATGACAAATTTGTAATTCTATATTTAAGGTATATTGGATTATCCCATCTATATAATGTTTTTATTTTCTGTGTTCTAAGATAATGCATAATCTAAGATAGAAGTGATGTGACCCACCAGCAAACATTTTTGTGAAAAACAATTGAAAAATGACCCACTTGGAAAAAAAACGTTGCCGAACACTGCTCTAAATAGAATGCTTGATTAATAATCTCACCTGGTGGAACGAACTCCAAATACACTATCTTCCTCACACCAAAACAACAACAACAACAACAACAACAAATGAGCATCGTCTTGATCTTTGATGTCATTTAATGAACTTTTGTTGGGCGAGGTGCTAATGGTATCTTTCTCTGACTTGATTGACATTTGCTTTCAGGATTGTAAGAATAACACCATGCCTTCTCACCAGCAATGAACTTGGGGGTTGGGGGAGAGTCTGGGTTGTTTCAGAACTGTTTTTTGTTTCTTTGGTCTAAAGCACGCCATGTTTCCACTCGCTCTTTTCCTTGTCAGTCAGAACCCAATGCACAAATTTCCCAACAACCTTTCTCATTTCCAAATAGGCAGTTAAAGTTCGCTCAACATTTCTCCAAGATAATCCAGATAACTTCTCCATCTCTTCAACGATCTGTTGTCCGTCTTCATGCACAAGTTCACGCTTTTTGTCGACAGTTTGATCCATTTAGAAAGTTGACGGACACCTTTTTTGAAACACGAAAGCCATTCGTACACTTGAGTTTTCCCATAGCGCTATCCTTGTAAGTTGGGTTCATCATCACAACAGTTTCTGTCCCATTTTTCCCAAGTAGGAAACGGCATCAGATTGCTATTCTCTTAAATCAGACATCAGAGATAGATAGATAGATAGATAGATAGATAGATATTCCAGCGAAGCTGATTTTATATATAAAAAAAAATCACTGTGACCAGAGAAAACCTTCCCAGGTCACACAAGTGGATACACTCACTCAGTGAGTTGCTCACAGCTCACCTAGCAGAGGGCGGGTTGGGGGCTGGGGGTGGGGGTGAGATAAGAATGAAGGTTTTCAGGTTTGGTGAGGGGTGGGGGTGGGCAGGTGGGTACCCCCTACTGTGTGTGTGTTCATGAGCATACATGTCTATTCTATATACTTACATATCACCATGTTGCAGGATTTTTAAAAATAATACTTTTTGTCTGTTTCCTTTAACACTCGTAAATCTCCTAATTTTTTGTCTTTCCTCTATCATTTTTCCTCACTCCCCCGCCTTATTATGTATTGCCTTCTCCATCACCCAAATTATTATTTGGTGAATTATTACCTTCTTAACCCTTGTGTTATTCTGGGTACATTAGAAAAACAAATCCACTGAAACGCATATGTATAAGAGATAGTTTTGTATAAAGTGTAAGTGTACATTAAGAAAGCATCCCAACCCAGTGCTGTCCAAGCTCATAAGTCCAACATTCATCCATATGTCTGACACTGGTCTAGAGAATCCTCCTCCATCTCACGAAACACAAGCAACAATGACAACTGCAGGAAGAAAGCTCACTCAGTGAGACGCAAACATCTCAGCACTGGCAGACGGCAAGGCTGCTCCAACACCCAGGGCTGCATCAGGGTAGGTCCATTAGGCTTCTCCTCAGGGATGTCTTGCAGGAGTGTGACTTGCCAGCTGAAGCAGGGACTGGCTAAGGAAGCCACACCGTGGTCCAACCATCAGAAAACAAGAACCCAAGAATGAGGATTTTGAGGCTCACAGAGCCATTTATCTCTCTGCCCTTCAATTGACCTCACATATGTTTATAGGCCAGGTTAGCACAATAAGCTTAATTATCTCAAACCTTCACTCAAGTGCTGACTTCATTAAGTTAGCACTTGTCTCCTTCTGTCTCCATCAGGCACATGGTAACCATTAAAGAATGTCTCTATCATGATAAAAGTCAATCTTGGCTTTTCATAATAGTGGTTGCATATAATATTTGTCTTTCAGGTGTGACTAATTTGACTCAGCATAATGTCCTATAGATTCACCCATGATGTGAGCTGTTTCACATATTCATCATTATTCTTTAACATTATATAATATTCCACTGTGTATTTGTACCATTCTTTCATGAACGGAAATATTTTGCTATTATAAATAATGCTGAAAAGACATAGATGTGAATATATCTATTTGTTTCATTTTTATTATTTTTCTAGGATAAATACCAAGTAGAGGGATTTCTAAATCTTATGGTATTTCTATTCCCAAGATTTTAAGAAAGTGACATATTGCTTCCCACATTGGCTGCGCTATTTTACAGTACCATCAACCATGTATAAGGATTCTTATCACTCTATAACATCACCAGCATGTGCTATTTAATTTTTTAAGATTTTATATTAATGGGATGAAGTGGTATGTCATTGTTGTTTTGATTTGTATCTCTCAGATATCTACTGACCATGAGCATTTTTTCATATGCTTGTTTATTGCCTGGATTTTTTTCTTTGTTAAAGTGTCTGTTCATGTCCCTATTTGATTTTTTTCTTTTCTTAAAACATCATTTCCTCTTACAGCACTTATAACAATCCATACATCAATTGTATCGGCCATATTTGTAAATATATCACCATAATTATTTTCTAGACACTTACTTTCTATTGAGCCCTTGGTAGCAGCTCCTTTTATTTCCCACCCCCCCACCCCCCGTCTCATGACTGGTTAAAAATGATAAATTATTATTATTCTCCTATCTTACACCGCCTGACTACTGTCTCCCTTCCCCACATTTTCTTAAGCTTGTCCCTCCTGGAGGGATGTGTGTGTACAATCATGTGTTGACCATTGCAATAGGGTCTCCTTTCCTCCACTCCTCCCCTCACCTCTCCCCATCCTTCTGGTATCACTACTTCCATTCCTGTTCCTGCATTCTGTGCATCCTGAGTTCTTATCTCCTATATGTACTTTGGTCTAGTCCTCAGGGAGTGAGGAACCCCAAGAAACAGAGGGTTATTGCATGTTTCATCTGTGCTTTACTGTGTCCTGGTTGACTCATCCCTTTCTGTGACCCTTCTTTGAGGGGGTGTCCCATTGTTTACAGATGGGTTTTGGGTCTCTGGTGCAACTCCCCTCATTTTCAACAATATGGACTTTGTTTGTTTGGGGTTTTCTGATGCCAGTCACCCGGTCCCATCAATAACTCATGATTGCACAGATTGGTGTGCTCATTCCATGTAGGCCTGTTGCTTCTCTGCTAGATGGCTGTTTATTTAACCTCAAGTTTTTATGACTTCAGGCACTATATCTTTTGATAGCTGGCCACCACCTGATTTCTTCGCCATGTTTTCTTATGCACCCATTTTGTCTTCGATGATTGTGCCTGAAACGATGAGCATTACAGAATGCCAGTTTGTTAGAACAAAATAATCTTGTATTGAGGGAGGGCATGAGCAGAAGCCTGAAGTCTGTCCACTACCTTAGTGTATTTCCATATAAATATATGTAAGTAGGCTAATACCTCGATTTTTATGAATTAATGTATATACATACTTACATACCTATAGTTACATCTCTATCCATAGCTTTGCTTCCTAGATCTCTCCCTGCACTGCACCTCTGTCCTGGTTTCTCCATTTTATAACACCCTTTCCTAATAAAGGCTGCCAAGAAGAGAGAAACAGAAGGAAAAATCCTCAATACAACAAAAAGTCTATACAAAAAACCAATAGCTAATATTACACTCAAACAAGGATGCCCCTTATCTGCACTTCTATTTTGTGATGGAAGTCCTAACCAATGCCATAAAACAATGGCAAGATATGAAGGGCATATAAGTGGGTAAAGAAGTGAAAGTCTTTCTATTTGCAGATAGTATGATTTCTTATATAGAGACTCCTAAGGGGTCCTCAATATGATTGCTCGAAACAATAGAGGCATTTAGTAAAGTAGCAGGTACCAGATAAACTAGCAGAAATCAATTGAATTTTTATATAACTGTGTTGGGAATACAGAAAAATATATCACAGAATCAATGCTATTCACAATAGTCATAGAGAAGCTGAAATACCTAGGAATAAACCTAACTGGAGGGGAGGGGAGAGGACCAATGCGAAGAAAACTGCAGAGCATTACTACGAGGAACCAAAAAGGATATACAAAAAAATGGAAGCATATTCTGTGTTTATGGAAGATTCAGTATTTTTCAAAAATACTTAAAACAATCTACAAATTCAATGCAATCCTGATAGAAATTCCAGCATCATTCTTCAAAGAAATGCAAAAACTGATCACAAAGTCATATGTAAAGGGAAGAAGGTCAAGTAGACAAAATTCTCCAAGAAGAACAAAGTAGGTGTTCTTGCATTTCCTGACCTCAAAACCTACCATACAGCCACAGTTCTCTGATACTGGTACTAGTATTATGATATATATATATATATATATATGCAGAATAATATATCAGGGCAGATCTGTGATTCAAGGCAGAACGAGCTATATGTGTGTTAGTAATTTTAATCACTATGCTCATCACTTCATGTAACTGTTTCGAGGAGGCTTTACACATTTTTTTCTTCATGAATTATGCAGTAGAATGAGAGTAGTGGTCTTCCAAGTTCCTTCTGCAATAGGTTTACAAAGCCAGCATGTTTTCCTAACATGGCTGAAGCCCCATCAGTTGTGACAGTAAATATTTTTTCTTCAAATCAAAAACATTTCCATTTTCAAATTTAATGAATTCTTGAACTTTCTTTAAAATCTCAACGCCTTTCATAGTACCTAACATTGGTGAAAGTACATACAACTTTTCATGAATAACTGGAGCAGGTGTCAGCACTGAATCATCAGAGATGGGGGGGGGGCATGGTTATCATAATGGGCAGCAAGATTTCTGAGTAATCAGAGCAACATCTCTCATGTGACCTTATGGCATTGGCTACTAAGCCAGTGTCCCTAGGAGTGAAATACATGGGAAACCTACTAAATACTTACATTATCTATACAAGAAGAATGAACATCAGTTTAACTCAGATCACCTAAATAGAATCAGGAGCCCACAGTTAATACCCAGACTTGAGACAATTTACACATTCACAACCCTCCTACTCTTTCTTCTAGTCTTCCCCAAAGGGTCCTTTCCCAAGCGTGACTGTTCATTGGGGGTAAAGGAAATAATCAAACTTTTGGGGGATTACTGGACACTGGCTCAGAACTTACACTAATTCCAGGAGACCCAAACTGTTTCAAAGGTCCAGCAGTCAGAGTGGGGGCAAATGGAGGTCAAGTTACCAATGGAGTTTTAGTTCAGCTACTCCTCACAGTGGGTCCACTGGGTCCCTGAACCCATCCTGTGATTATTTCTCCAGTTCCAGAATGCATCATTGAAATAGGCGTACTTAGTAACTGACAGAATCCCCATATTGGATGTCTGAAATGTGCAATAAGTGCTATTTTGGTAGGAAAGAACAAGTGGACACCATTAGAAACACTGTTGCCCAGGAAGATAGTAAAGTAAAAACATTACTGCATTCCTGGAGGGATTGCAGAGATTATCATCAAAGACTTGAAGGATGCAGGGGTGGTGCTTCCTACCACAAGCCCATTTAACTCACCTAATTGGCCTATGCAAAACCAGATGGACCTTAGAGAATGACAGTGGATTATCATAACTGTAGCCAGGTGGTGATTCCTTTGCCATTCAAGATGTTGCCTCTGAACTCTTCTCATTTGCTTCTCACCAGGATGTTGGCTGAGAAGTCTGGTAACTTGAGCTGGTGGCTTGTATTTCCAAACCGTCACTTAATAAGTTTGATGCCTTGAATTGGCTACAGTTTTGGTATCTTGTTGAATTGGCAATGAGTTTGGTGTCTTGAATAGGCAATTGGTTGATTAAGTTTGGTGACTTGTTAAGTTGGCAGCTTGTCTTTCAGTCACTTAACAAGTTTGGTGCACAGGTTTGGCTATCCATGGCTGTTTGTCTCCTTGTGCAACTTGGTCAGTCTAATTACTGTCCTCTCTGTATGTAAATGTCTTTATGTTTCTCTGAAACTATGATATATATGTGTGTATATGTATATGCGTGTGTGTGTGTATATATATATATTTAAATATAGATTTCCTCCATCCCTGTGATTGGGTTGCTGACTGTTATCATTGCAGTCACAGATCCTACTGACTAGATGTCTGGAAAACCGAACAAAAGCAAACTAACAGAAATCATTACTTTTGGTTGCTATTTCTGTTCTTTCTATTGGCAGATTTAAATTGTTGGCTGAATGTAAACAAGTTTTAATCAGGATCAAATATTTTTTGCTTTATAAAATTAAAACTTTTGTGTGGTATTTTTTTTTAAGAGCCTGGAGTCATTTTATCCACAAACATGGGATTTGGAAAGATTGAATGAAGATTAATCTAACCTGCCAAGGCACTTGTCAAAAGTTTAAGCCTTCGGATGTAGATTTCTTTGTGTTTGTGCTTTTGTTTAGATTGTAAAAATAAATAACAATTTTAAGCAGTTTATGCAAAAAAAGGTCTGGTTTGGTTTTTACTTCTCCTAGTTTAATTTTCATGTTGTCCTTTTCATGTTGCCTCCAAAGACCTTTTGCCTTTCTAAGGTTGTTTCTGCATTGCAGTGTTGTTAAAATAGATCACTTGTTGAGCTTCGCGTTTTTGTTGAAGAACTTTATGCAGTTTCACCCAAAGGTTTGGGAACCAGAATGTGTCTTTTGAATTCATAATTAATCTTAGCTTCCAAGAAATGTAAGTTCATAAAAGCAGTTTTACTTTATCTTTATTTCTTCCTCTTTTTTCCTGGCAATTGTCTGTTTATATTTTCTCATCTTTGGAAGGGAATGAATGGCTTTAATTTATATATATATATATATATATATATATATAAATGTTGGCATACGTGTGTGTTTGCAGGTCAGGAGAACATTTGAGTGGCCTCACTTTAAATGGAACACCCCTCCTATTTGTTTGCATTATACTGAGAGGATTAAAAATCAGCTCCAAATGGGTGCATAAGCAAATGTAGTGAAGAAAGCTGATGGTGCTTGGATACCAAAAGATATAGCATTTGGGATCTTAAAGACTTCACGGTAAACAAGCAGCCATCTAGCTCAGAAGCAGCAAAGCCCACAGAGAAGTAGCACAACAGCCTGAGTGGTCACAAGGCGTGTATCATATATCAAGCACCAAAGATCCAGAATAACAACAAAAAAAATCATATCAACGTTAATGGAGGAGAGGGGGCACTGTGGAGTGGAGATTCAAAACCAATCTATAGGCCAACAGACATCCCCTTACAGAAGGGTCATGGAAGGAGACAGGCCAGTCAGGGTGTGGTACAGCACCGATGAAACATGTAGCTTTTCTCTGGTTCTTTAATGCTTCCTCCAGTCTCACCTTCACCCCATTATCAAGACCCTAAGTCTGGCTAGACCAGAGCAGTTACATGGGTACAGACAAGAGCTGGAAATATAAACTAATTTATTTATTTATTTTTTAGAATTAATAGAAATTACTCAAAAGGTTTATAATGCCTGGAGAAACAAGCAAAAAGACTGCAGCCTGAACTGTAGTAGTAGGCTTAAAAGAAGCAGGTCTGACCCCCCTAAAAGTCTGTAGAACCAAAGATGGAGTTCAGATTTAGAACAGATGACCCTTAGGAAGGAACCAATGCACCTTTTAATAGAGGAAACACATTAGTGATGATAAAATATTAAAACTTTTGCTCAATAAAGTGAAAAGTTATATTTGTATTTCAACAGATTTTTTAAACTGTATAAATTTCTTGTTGCTGTGTCTACCTTATGCAGGTTTTCTCCAGAGATTCCTACCAGGACAATCTCCTTCAGAGACCAAATAATTTCTCCTAAGACTCCTGAATGCATGTTTCTGACCAAGCTGGCAGTGCTTGTTATTTCATATATACTAAGTGCTGATCCCTCTTAATGGGCTTCTATTCCCTAATACAAATTGTTATTTGCCAGGACCTATGGTTTCCACCAATGATATTCATTGAACTCAAGGACCATAGGAAGACAGGGGGGAAAAGTCATTTTCTCAAAAAGAAACACATGCCTTGAACTTTACTTGGGTAATAGCGCTTACCCATTGTGTGTGAAATCTGCAAATGGTTGTCTTAAAGATAAAATGGAAGTGCAACTGTTTTGGTTATCTGTTAATCAGACTAATTATAAATTTTTCTCCTTAGCAGAAGTAACCTTAGCTAAATATAAGAATAATACTACAGAGCTTGTCAAAGAAAAAACTGTTTGTAAAGTTTTAAGATTGTATAAAAAGTGGCATTAATTATGCTGTCAAAGCCCACATTAAAAAATATATATATGTAGGGGCTGAGCCCTGGTGGCGTAGTGGTTGTGCGCAGGACTGCAGTCCACTGGGATGAAGGTTCAATTCCAGCTCCATGGAGCAAAGCCTGGGCCTCCTACTCCCACCACCTGAGGGCAGTGATGCCCAAAAAACCTATATGTGTGTGTATGTATGTATGTATGTATGTATGTATATTTTAAAGTTCCATCACTCTTGTTAATTGGGGTCCTCATAAAAATTGTTCTAAAGGTATAGATGCAACTATTTGTAATTATGTAAACTATGCTGTTTTGAATATGGAATCATTCTAATGGGCTAACATTCCATCTTTTGTTCTCTTGAACAGTGAATCTTGTAGCTATGCAGTTAGAGGTCAGGTAAAGCCACACTGTTTATGCAATTGTGTTCTTAAAAGAACATAGGAAGTTAACATTTTAATTCCTAGACGTTATCTTTGATTAATCCTAAGTAAATAAATGCAATAAATGTATGTTTAAACTAAAGAAGTCAAAAGCCCCAATAAACCTCTCTAGAAGAAACCGTGCTGCTTGATCAAAGTAGCTAAGGGTAAGTCAAGGTGACTGATAGAGGGTCCTGCCCTGGCTTAAGTCAGTCAAAAGCCTAAGGTCATATTTCATGTTAATAAAGGTGCTTAAGTAAAAGTTAAAATAAATTAAAATTAAATTTATTTTTAAAATTTGGTTTAAAATCTGGCCTTCCTAGGTCTACACTATTTTATTTTAACTACTATTATTGATAAGGTAATAAAATGATAAAAATAAAATAATAAAATGATAATTGAACAGTAAAAGAATAGAAATTTTGTAAGCCAATTTGCTTTCAGCCATCAGTTTGAGTCTTTGAAATGAGTCCAGGCCACACCTGTAAAGATGGCTCCGGAAAGGTAAGCCTCACCCAGTGCTTACAGTGCTTTGGACACTTGCAGACATTGGTGAAGATTGCTGTTGGCAGAAGAAAAAGAAGCCCTTTTGCTTTTCTTTGAAACTCTAAACTAGTGGTTTGCTCCTAAGGTTGAAAAGAAATGTTTTAAGCCATGGAGAAACTCTGCTTTCTAGGACTGAACATTAAAAGAAGCCTGTAAGTAGCCTGATATGCTTGCTACATGACCACCTGGGTCCACCTGTGTGGAAATGGAAAGAAATGCAGCAATGTGAAGATGCATCAGTCTGGTCACGAACACTTGAGAATCTGGTTCACAGGAACTAAAGAAGAAGATGAGAATGGGTTGGCTGAAGCATATGGCTTCACCCAAGGGGGATAAAGTTTTTTTTTTAATTGTGACTGGCCCCATGGTTAATGGTAAGGTGACCAATGGACGCCTTGATGGAGCCAAAGGAAGCAGCTCACATTGAATTAACCAAAACCTTTTGTGGCAGTCACCAAATCTGATGTCAATTTGAAGATTAAGAGTGTAAGGATGGAGTCTAGCTTGTCAGTCTTGAGATAGCCACTAAGACCTCTGTGTGGGCATGGCTTTATCCCAAGAATTCTGGGAAATCCAGCCATATTTCACCCTTGGAGGTGAGAGACTCGCTACTCAGTCCCTTGGAGGCACTCTACTGACAAGACACAAGACTGACTCCCTGTGAGACATCACAGAGAAGTCACATGGATCTACCCTGATGGAACCAGACCTCTGAAGCGGAGGAGCCACTTGGAGACCTCTGCCAGCACTCAGATGTTTACAACACCACTGGATCCAAAGGAATCCATCTGGCTTGTGATCATTTTGCATTCAGCGTCATTGCATGTGTTCGTGAGTCTGAAGAGGTATCAGACATAAGGACTAATATTGGACTTATGACCGAGGACTAGACTGGGTTGGGGTGTTTTTTCAATGTTCAATTGCCTTGTATATAAACCTCTTTCTTATACACATGTGAGTGTCTATGGATTTATTTCTTTAGTCTTCCCAGACTAAGACACCTGTCCAGGTGAAAAGAAGATTTTTTTTAGCCTGTAAATTGGTGCATATTGCTGCTAAATTTATGGATGACCTGTTCTAATTTGACTTTGTAGTCTTATGGATGCAGACTCATAAGATTCCAATTGGAATGAAAATTCTTCACATCAAGGAACTTGCTTGTCTACTCAAGGCATTAAGTTAATATAAGTAGGCAGTATACAAATTGGATGCCCAAAACTTTGATAGATAAAAATATAATTTTTTTTGTTTTGTTCACTGATAAACTATTGTGTTTAAATGAGACTGGTACATTTCAAAATTGGATGTGTTTTAGCTTTATTTTGTTAGAACTATTGCCTTTGTTTTGAAAATTATATGTAGCTTAAACGTTATTTAAGGATGTCATGTTAATCCCACACCGACCCTTTTGCTGTTCCAAGGACACCTGCAAAGAAAGATAATCATAATTTGCTTCAGTCCCTCAAACCTTACAGATTGTCCGGCACCAATTCCTCAAATTCTTGAGAAAGGCAGTACCCCAGCCACAAGCAAGCAGCTTACCTGAGCACCCATTCCAACCCGATGACTGTGTCCTCATGAAGCGGTCATTCCTAGTGGATGTATACCACCACTGATAAAGGCCCTTTACCATCATGTTTACTACTCTGACTATGACCAAGGTGAATGCACTTGTTGCCTGAATTCACCACTGACATCATAAGGCTGCACTGTCCAACGCAGAGCAAAAGGCTCATTTTTCTATTAAAAAAAACCTTAAATTAAGATGATCTCAGGTTTCGTGATACTGCTACCTCAGCCTAGGTTTTCTGCAAACTGCAATCAAACAATTAAAATGTGTTACAATGGGCCATAAATGTATTTTAAGGCTTTCCCAGAGATGTCGTTTTCTCGCTCCTTTTGCCTTATCACCTTCTTGTCCACTTGTATGTTTAATTGCTAGGTTTTGCAGATTCTGCAGCCACAGCTATCTCTGCAGTCATCACTCAGAGTTATGGCTTGAAAGGCCTCTCTAGGATAATTAAGGTAAATATTAATGAATTAAGAGCCATCACTGTGTCAGAACAAATTCATTAGTTGAGTTCATCTAAAACCATACAGATGCTGTTAAGTTTATGACATTGAGAACCAAGCATACCAACCTATGTGCAGAAGAGTTACTGATCAATCAAGGATTTGATTCCCAAATAAAAAGGGTTGGGAATGGGCAGACTAGCAAAAGAAACTCCCTTTTTCTAAGCTACTAAGGACACTTGGCCATTCCTCCCCCCATCTCAGAAAGTTGACTGCTAAGTGACTTGTGCATTATCCCTCCCCTTATGAGAAAGTCTCATGTTCCCAGCTTCTGGATGCTACTATTAGTTTCAACTCTTCTTCAATATACCATTTGTTCTGATTCAATATTGTTCCCTTGGATATTTTAAACTGAATGGTGTAGTTAATTTTGCTATGATAACCAGGATATTATAATCAATTTTGATATTGTTTCTTTTATGATAAGAAATGTACCTTGTAATGCAAGTTTGATTTCTTGAAGTTATAATCAATCCATTAATTTTGCTTTCTGCTTCCAAAGACAGGTGATAAATGAGTTTTTTGGCCTTAAAATGGACTGAGATATGGACTTGGGACTAAAATCAAAGATTGCATTCTAGAATCTAGCATTCTGCTTTAGATATAAGATATCTAAATTATCAAGACATTATAGTGGCTGTTATGTATTCGAATCCACAAGAGAGAACCAAATGCATAAAAACTCATATATGTATAAGAGTTTTATATAGAGTAATTGTACATTAAGAAAGCATCCCAACCCAGTCCAGTCCAAGCCCATAAGTCTAATATTAGTCCATATGTCCGATACCAATCTATAAAGTCTTCTTCAGATTCACGAAACACATGCAATGATGCCGAATGCAGGATGATTGCAGGCCAGTGGGTAGAAAGTCCTTGGGTCCAGTGGTGTTGTAAACATCTCAGTGCTGGCAGGGGTCTCCACATGGTTTCTCCAGTTCCCAGGGAATGGGGTCTATCAGCATAGTGCCATGTATTCTTGTCAGTACAGCATCTTCCAGGGAGTGAGTAGAGAGAGAAAGAGTCTGTTTCCTGCCTCCAAGAGGGAAATCTATGAATTCCCAGAATTCTCAGGAGAAGACCATGCCCACATAGAGGCCTCATTGGCTATGATCTCATTAACAAGACTCCATCTATTCACTCTTTGTCCTCGTAAGCTCCAAACTGACACCAGATTATGTAACTACCACAGCCATCAATGAGGGAATTGGTGCAAACCTGAGAATTTTGGTTCAGGGAATACATAGACTATCAGAAATAAGGAAGACACAAACACAGAGGAGGCACAAATTGACAAGTGGGATATACTAAAGATAAAACACATGTGTATATTGAAAGAATTGATCAAGAGAGCCCACAGATTGGGAAGGCATCTTTAGCCATGACACATCAGACAAAGGTTTTATTACTAAAATCTGTAATACTCTACTAACAATAAGAAAAAAATTGTCAACTGAGAGGTGGGAAAAGGACCTGAACAGAATTTTCACAAGCGCTGAAATTTGAATAGCCAATAAAAACATGAGAAAATGTTCCTGATCATTACCCATAAGGGAAATGCAAATTAAAACAACAATGAGATACCACCTAACACCCTCAAAGATAGCCCAATTCAAAAAATCAGAAAGGAACAAATGTTGGAGGGGCTGTGGTGAGATAGGAACTCTCATCCACGGCTGGTGGACCTGTAGGTATGTACAGCCACTATAGGAGTAGATTTGGCGATATCTAAGACAGATGGACATTGAGCTACCATACGACCCAGCAATCCCCCTATTGGGTATATACCTAGATGTGGGAAGAAACCAAACATAGCCAGACATCTGTGCTCCAATGTTCAAAATTTCAAGAAGTTGGAAACAACATAAGTTTTCATCAATGGATAAATGGATTAAAAACTGTGGTAAATACATGCAAAGGAGTACTACAAATTCATAAAAACAGTCATGAAGTATAGCAACACATGGGAAGAACTGGAAATTATGCTAAGTGAAGTAAGCCAAGCACAAAAGGACAAGTACAACATGAGTCCACTGAGGTAAGCTTAAAAAATGCAAAAGGGGCATAGGAGAAAATCTACAATATGCATATATTTCTGTGGCAAGGTCCAGGTGCTATGGCAGTGATCAGACCCTACTCAAGGATACATATGGCAGCCACCTTAAAGGAAGGAAAGAAGGGGAGAAAGAGAGAGAGAGAGAGAGAGAGAGAGAGAGAGAGAGAGAGAG
>PVJH01037431.1:0-17950 GCA_004026705.1 Nesogale talazaci | reverse complement strand
TCTACCCAGGACCCCTGCCTCCTCTCGGCCCTCCTCCTGCTCCCCGGGGCCCCCAAGGGTGCTCTCTCTGGCTGGTGCCCTGAGCTGCAGGGAAATAGTAGTCACCTGAAGGGGCCACTGAGGAGCGCCCCTTCCCGCTTCTTAAATCTGTCCATTTGCTGGTGGTGCCATGTCCCATGGTTCTGTGGTTGGGCTCCCTCGGGGCCTACACAGCTGCCAGCCAGTTTTCTAGGGAGGTGTTTTCTCCTGCGAGAGGACCCACCCGTGATCACGGGAAGCAGTGCGACCCGGTTGTTTCTCCAGGTCTTCCGTCTTCCTGACTCGCTCTTTGCCCCTAAAGCACGCCCACTTTCTATTGTTAAAGCAGACAAAGCAGGGCCTCAGCACCTCCAAGGGACCATGCCCACACCTCTGTCCACACCACACCACAGCCATGCTGAGGACTAGCTGGCCAGCTATGTTTTCTGGTCCTCCGAGGACCTGTGCAGCCCCAGAGGACACCCGCCCTTCCTCTGCCTGTAGCTTTGGACTGCTGCCGTCTGCAGCCTTCACCCCAGTAAGCCGGACCTAAGGAAGTGAAGCAGCCAGCAGGGGCTGAGGGGGGGAGCCAGGTGTCACGGTGTGACACAGCTCTCTGGCGCTGTCCTGCACACACTGCACAGAGAAGGATCAGAGCTTGCCCAGCGACAGGGTGCCGGGGACGCAGACCTAGACCGGATGCTGAGGACACGGGCGCTGTTTCCTGAGGGCGTCCAAGCAGGGCCACCTCTAGGGCTGAGAATGCACACGTCTGGGTTCCAGGGCTGGTGCTGCCTCTTCACTAGCATTCAGAATGATAGCCGATCACCTGAGGAAGCCATGGGGATCACAAGTCACCTTTCTGCAGAATCTGGGTTCGGCCTGACTCGGGAGGCTGAGAATTCTGAGCTTGTTCCTGTCTTGTTCCTGAGCTTGTTCCTGTCCTGTAACAGGTGAGCTTCAGCTTCTTGTAGGTACCGTAGAGGCAATTCTGACAGTTTAAGCTTAGGGTAAATGAGGATACAAAGTACTAAGTCGCAAGACTGGATTTTGAACAAGGGAGGGTTAAGTATCTCCTAGAAGGCAGACATGTTAACCTGGATGACTCAGAGAGAGGGACTAGCCCTTGAGTGGGTTGTGACTCAGCAGCACTGTAGGGCAGTAGAAGTGCCCCTGAGGGTCTGCAAGATGCACTCTCTATGGGAACTGAGAGCCCAAGGAACTGGGAGATAGCATCTGATGCTTAACCCAGTGTGCCACCAGGGCTCCTTTTTAAAAAAAGATAGTTTTTTTGGGGGGGGGGCATCACTGCCCTCAGGTGGTGGGAGTAGGAGCCCCAGCCTTTGCTCCGTGGAGCTGGAATCGAATCTCCGTCCCAGTGGGCCGCAGTCCCATGCACAACCACTACGCCACCGGGGCTCAGCTAAAACATTTGCTTTTTTAAAAATTTATTTTATTTTTTAAAAAAACATTTGTGTTCCCCTTGAGCTCTTTGTATCAGCTCTCCATTTTTTCCCTCCCTTCTCTACCCTTCTTCCCTCCCAAACCCTTGATAATTTATAAATCATTATTTTTCCATATCTTACATTGTCCAATGTCTCCCTTCACCCACTTTTCTGTTGTCAGCTCATCAGGGAGGGGGTTATATGTAGATCATTGTGATCAGTTTCCCCTTTTCTCCCCCACCTTCCCTTGCCCTTCCTGGTATCTCTATTCTCATTGGTCCTGAGGGGTTTCTTTGTCGCGGATTCCTTGTGTTTGCAGCTTGGATCTGTACCCCTCTACCTGCTCTGGTCTAGCTGGCTTTGTAGGGTAGAATTGGGATCATGATAGTGGGGGGAGGACACAATGAAGAACTAGAGGGAAGTTGTGTGTTCCATTGGTGCTATTCTGCCACCAGGGCTCCTGAAGGGTGGTTAGGGGCCTTCAAGCTGGTTCCGACTCATAACGCCCCTGGGCACAACAGAATGAAACACTGCCCCATCCTGCCACATCCTCACCATTGTCCCTGTGCCCGAGTCTATTGTTGCTGCCAGGGGCGCCTTCTCTTCCGCTGCCTCCACTTTATCATCAGGCACGGTGTCCTTCCTTCTCCACGGACTGGTCTCTCCTGACAGCATGTGCAGGAAAGCCTGTGAGACAGAGTCCCACCATCCTCGGACTATATTGCTTACAAGACACATTTTTTTGTTCTCCTGTAGGGTAGCTATATAGACATGTATTGACTTATTTTTAAGAAAATTACTGGCTACTTCAAGGTTTTTGACTGTAAAACAGCATAAAATCAGACTTAATTCTATAGATCCATTAGCAAAAATATCAGTCCCTTGTAGATGTCTATTGTCTCGGAATTTGTGACATGGCTTCCAGAATGCCACAACCAAGCAGTGCTTAGAAAAGTTACATGGAGGCTAGTGTTTCCCAAAGAGGGGGCAATGCCCCTTGGGCACTGGGACACTGCAGGGGGCTGCCGGAGCAAGCACTGCACTTTATTGTGGAGTATGGGCATACTTGCCAAGGTGGCTCTCAACTATTTTTTTTCCCTTAGAAAGGTGCAGTAGGCTAAATAAATTGGGACAACTGTATATTAATAGTACAATATATTAATAGATGGTACTGTAGACTATTAAGTGTACAACCACATTATGAAAAAGTATGAAGTAGCGCAAGAAGTACCAAAATGTGACACACAGACATGGGGCGGTGGTCTTCTTGACACAAGTTGCCACAACATTCAACCTGTAAAGAAGCGGCATGTAAAATCACTGTCTGCGTGGGCGTGGTGATGCTGGGAGGGTGGAAGGAAGGTGGACTAGAAAGGGGAAGCCAATTTTGGGGATCAACATAGAACCTCTTCTCTGGGGTACGGACAACAGGGAAGTGAGTGAAGGGACACATACGGCGATGTATGATATGAAAAAGTAATGACAATGTGTAAATTATTAAGGCTTCATGGGGGAGGGGGTGTGTAGAGGGAAGGGAAATATGGGGAGCTGGTACTGGGGACCTAAGTGGAAGGAGGATGTTTTGAGAGAGATGATGGCAACAAGTGTGCAAATGTGGCCCGCATACAGTTGATTGCATACAATGGATTGGGATGGAAATTGTATGAGCCCCCAATAAAATGATTTATTTTTTTTAAAAAAAGGAGGGGGAAAGAGGAACTTATTTCAAGAGCTCAAGTAGAAAATATTTGGAAATGAAGATGGAAACGTGTACAAATATGCTTGATAGAAATGATGTATGGAGGGCTGAGCCCTGGTGGCGTAGTGGCTGTGTGCGGGACGGCGGCCCACTGGGGCCGAGGTTCAATTCCAGCAGTGGGACTGGGCCTCCTACTCCCACCACCGGAGAGCAGTGATGCCCCCCCCAAAAACAAAAACAAAAAAAACAAATGATGTATGGAGTATTCTAAGAGCTATAAGAGCCCCCAATAAAGTCTTTGGAAAAACAAAAAAACAGAAACACTCTCTGTGAAGCACCATAAATGAGATGTGCTTTTAGTAAACTAATTACGTACTTCTAGCATAGCCTTTTTTTTTTTTTTTTTTAACAAGATCTTCTTAAGGATGTTTGATGTTGCTGTGTAGGCTTTCAAGAACGGGGAGGTGAGTGGTGGGTGACTGTCAGTTCAGCTCCTAACAGCCCTGGGATGCATTAGTACTCAGTGATGAGATTATTGGATAAATTAGTGAGAGACCAATAGAACTAGAAATCATTGCATTGTTAAGCATTTGAGCATCAGCCGCTTCAAACCCTCACACTCATGGCCTGTCTGTTTCATGTTTTTCTTTAGGAACAAAAACCCTGGAGAGTGTTGTGCTCAGTAAAATGAATTTCGAGTCTTTTGTAAAAAGTCTTCTTCTCGTCCGTCAGTATCGAGTTGAAGTGTATAAGAACAGAGCTGGGAATAAGGCCAGCAAGGAGAATGACTGGTATTTGGCTTTCAAGGTAATGTCTTCCTTTTCATTTACTTATTTTGCTTAGGGAAAAAAATGATAATGTGAGCGAATTCTATGATCGTGTGTGTTTAAAAATGTTAACTGGATTGTGGCAGTAAGCCGCTTTTAGCGATTTGAGTATTCTTTAGCATGTGACTTGCAAAATTTTTTTGTTTAATAGCAATTGAGAAAGTCAGTAGATCATCATTTTAAGGTGATTTTGAATGCTCTGCACTTTATCACTGTTCCAGAAACCTAGCTGCAGATCATAAGTAGCCTCAACATGACATTGGATGCCAGCATCAAGGAGGATCTTGGTTGTACTGTTTTCCCAGGAGTGAGGTCACAGGCATCTTCCCGCAAACTGGTACACTGAGGGTTGGCAGAGAAAGTAGTGCAGCCAAACCCTCTGCTCATGCGTAGGGGTCTGGAAAGCTGACTGGTGGAGGAAGACCCTCATGGTTATGAGTTATGAACTTCATATACATCCATGTGACGCAGTCCAGTTCCTACAACAATCCCCTGCCTCCCCCCATAAAGGAATCATCATAAAGAAGTTACCATGGAAAATGAATCATTCCTGCATTAGTATGCACATTTGTAATACGTAGATAACTTTGGGTATGTCTTTCTTTCTCTTTAGATTATCATTTTTATAAGTCCGGGACATTGTTTTTTGTTTGTTTTTCTTTTGTATCATTGCCCTGGTGGGAGTAGGAAGCCCAGCCTTGCTCCTGGAGAGCTGCTGCTGGATTTGAACCATCAACCCTGTGGGCCGCAGCCCCCCACACAACCACTACACCACCAGAGTTCATCTCGGGACATTGTTTTTGTTTGTTTGTTTTTGGCATCACTGCTCTCCGGGGGACATTGTTAAATGATCATTTTGTTCACTTAGTTGAATGGATTACTATGGTGTATCAGCCGATTACACCTAACTTCTTATGTCATGCCAGAATTCTTGAATATGGAATCATTTGTAATTTAGGTCAAGGGGTGGAAATCTTTATTTACTTTTTTTTGTGCATCACTGCCTCTGGTGGTTGTGGGTGTCGCCCAGTGCCGCTCCTGAGAGCCACCGCTGGATTTGAACCGTCAAGCCCACAGGCTGCAGTTCCGCACTCAACCACTTACGCCACTGGGGCTCAGCCCAGAAATCTTTTTTTTTTTTTTTGGGCATCACTGCTCTCCGGTGGTGGGAGTAGGAGGCCCAGCCCCACTGCTGGAATTGAACCTCCATCCCAGTGGGCCGCAGTCCCACGCACAACCACTATACCACCGGGGCTCAGCCCCAGGAATCTTTTTTTCTTTTTTCTTTTTTTTATAGGGCATCACTGCCTGGGTGGTTGGAGTAGGAGGCCCAGCCTTTGCCCCTGTGGAGCTGAAATTGAACCTCCATCCCAGTGGGTTGCAGTCCCGCGCACAACCACTGCGCCACAGGGGCTCAGCAATTTTTTGGGGGGAGACATCACTGCCTCTGGTGGTCATGGGTGCTACCCAGTGCTGCTCCTGAGAGCCGCCGCTGGATTTGAACCGCCAAGCCCGCGGGCTGCAGTCCCACACGCAACCACTTACGCCACGAGGCTCAGTCCCCTGGAAATCTTAAAATATCTATCTTTATCAGCCTAAAATTAGATCTTCATTCCTGATATTTTAAGAAATTTACTATAAAACTATTACTTGATTTATCCATTTTAATTAGCTTACTGGATTTGTGGTAAAGGATTAGTGGTATTTGAAATAGCTGATCTCCTGGGTTGATTTCTTTACACATGTTCTTTTTTTGTTTGTTTCTTGGGGGACATCACTGTACACATGTTCTTTTATTTTTTTAGGGCATCACTACCCTCTGGTGGTGGGAGTAGGAGGCTCAGCCTTTGCCCTGCTGGAATTGAACCTCCATCGCAGTGGGCCGCAGTCCCACGCACAACCACTACGCCATCAGGGCTCAGCCCACACGTTCTTAATAGTAGATTTAGGGCAGTATAGGACCTTAGACCCCATCTACTTCAGATTACATATAATGTTCAAGAATTTTTACTTTTCCCCACAAGAACTTGATTTCATTAATCCCTGGTTCACTTAGAGCAGCTGTTCTCAACTTGTGGGTCACGGCCCCTTTGTGGGTCGAATGACCCATTCACAAGGGTTCCCTAAGACCCTCGAAAACCATTTATTTCCGATGGTCTTAGGAACTGAGACACCGCTCCTCTATTCTTCTCTGGGTGAGTCCACCCACATGCAGTTATGTCCACTTACGAGTGCCGGGTGTGAAGACTGTTACCCATGCTATACCATGCTTCAAGACAAAATTTCATTTATTTGTCATTAGAAATAGTTCACGAGATATAATGACATCGTTTTTGTGATTCATCACTATGCTTTAATTATGTTCAATTTGTGACAGTGAAAATACCTCCTGCATATCAGATGTCTGCATTATGGTCCATAACAGTAGCAGCAATATCAAGTAGCAATGAAAGTAGTTTTACGGCGGGGGGTCACCACCACAGGAGAAACTGCACGTTGAGAACCACCGCCTTAGAGAGCTGCTTTATAACCCATGTGTGCCTAGCCTAAGCATGCGCGTGACAATACAGTGCTTATGTATTTTCATTTGAATATAGGAAGCATTTTCCTATTTCAGTTTTGATCTCAGTTTCATTCAGCAATCCATAGCAATTGGAGAAGCCAGATCTTTAGAAAAGATAAGTGGTCATCACGATTGTGGTTCTAAAGAGCGTTCAGTGTTATCGTTGATGGCTGGTTGCTTAAACATGGCTGACACCGTGCTTGCCTGGAAAACTGTTGTGTGAAAGCCTCATGTTCCTATCCTGGTCTATCAAACGCCCCGGAGAATGGCCCCATAACAAACAGCGTGTCCGTGTCAGCGGGGGTGATCAAACTGAAGTGTGCAGTGCTACCCAAGTCCAGACCAAAGCAAAGAAGCTATGACCCCTTAGGTAGCTCGTTTAATCTTTTTTTAAAATTTTTACTGCAATGCAAAATAAACAAATCATTTATTTTTAATGTAGAGTCCAGAGGAAGAAAACAAGGTGAACAGGCTCGTTTAATCTTAAAGCGTGATCGCTCAGCTTTTTGAAATATCGAAAAGAAGTCAAGTACTCGTTTATTTGGTAACCGCTGGGCTAGAGCAGCGGTTCTCAACCTGTGGGTCGGGACCCCTTAGTGGTGGTGGTGGTGGGGGACGGTCGAGTGACCCTCACAGAGGTCGCCTGATTGATTACAGTAGCAAAATTACAGTTAAGGAAGTAGCAACAAAAATAATTTTGTGGTTGGGGGGCACCACAAATGAGGACCTGTATTAAAGGATTGCAGCATTAGGGAGGTGGAGGAGAACCACTGGTCTAGAGTAATTTTTGCATCCTTTTTTTTTTTTTTTTGGCAATGATTTTATTGGGGGCTCTTATAACTCTTACAACATCCTTTAGCTAAGTATATTGATTTAGAGAGGTGCACTTTTCCAAATTCAATGTCTAAGGTAATAATACCCCTCTCCTACATGGTATGGCGAGGTGTCCCGGTAGAACAGTGGGTAAATGCTTGGCTGTTCACCAAAACCCCGCCCTTCCACAGCTCCTGTTTGGACCACGGTGGGGCAGACCACTTGGGTAAAGTCTCAGGCTTAGAAACCTCTGGGCAGTTGTGCTCTGGCCAGGAGGGCCTTGGTCATGTGATGCCCATGGTCCGGGAAGATCCTGGCATCGGCAGCCAGGAGGGAGTGTGGTACGATGTGGGGCATTGGGCACCTTTATTAAGTTTTTGGTACAATTTTGCCTGGCAGGTTAGCTTTCCCCTTGGCACTTTGCACACAGATTGGTAGAGTGGCAGTGATTGCATTTGTCCCTGTGCCTTCTTTGTCTTTCTCTTCCGTTTGTCCCATTTTCGCTTGCCTCTTTTCCTTGCTCCCGCGTTTTCACCTTCCATCTCATATTGGCGGTTTTCACGTAGAGCATCGAGTTTATTGTGTGCTAGGCAGCTGTCTGCTAAAGGGTGACCTTGAAGGGGAGTTTCAAGTGTCTCAGAATGACAGACTTTGTTCTAGTCCAGTGGGGTCTGACTTAAACAGAAAAATGGAGTTCTGCTTCACATTTTTCTTCCTCCTCTCAGGTTCTATCCTCTTTACCTTCTGTCAGTACAGTTCGTTGTGGTAGGTAGCTGGACACCCTCTGTTCCCTTTGGTCTCTGGGTAGATAGGACTGTGGCGTGAGTTGACTTGTACCTTCTCTGAGCTTTTGTTTGCCTTTTCACTGTTTTGTTCCTGGCAATTTGATACCCATAGCTCAATCTTAGAGGGCTGTTCGCAAGCCAAGACCTCACATGCTGCTCCACTAAGATGCAGGTCCCGGTTTTTGTGAACTGCTTTAATGTCAGTTGACTGCATTGTCCTAAGGCTGCGATCAGTATCAGTATCATTGATTTTATATGTGTCCTGAAAATCTGATGATAGTTGGAAAGACAGGGATACTTAATAGAAAATGTGGTGACAATTTTTGGAATATACACTTGCAAGCCATTTCTTTTGGTTAGAAAACATTTTATTTATTTATTTATTTATTTATTTATTTATTTATTTATTTTTTTGGGGGCATCACTGCCCTCAGGTGGTGGGAGTAGGAGGCCCAGCCTTTGCTCTGTGGAGCTGGAATTGAACGTCCATCCCAGTGGGCCACAGTCCCGCGCACAACCACTACGCCACCGGGGCTCAGCCCTAGAAAACATTTTATTAATGCAATTCATTAGAGTTGGAATTCTTGGCTGGTGAAATTTAAAGTAAGTTCAACACTTTCTTACATTTTTTTTCCCCCTTTAATTTTGCCTAGGCTTCTCCGGGCAACCTTTCGCAGTTTGAAGACATCCTGTTTGGTAACAATGATGTGTCATCTTCCATTGGTGTGGTGGGTGTTAAAATGTCCACCGTGGATGGCCAGCGACAGATTGGCGTCGGGTACGTGGACTCCATTCAGAGGAAGCTGGGGCTGTGCGAGTTCCCCGACAATGACCAGTTCTCCAATCTGGAAGCGCTCCTGGTTCAGATCGGCCCCAAAGAATGCGTCTTACCAGGAGGAGAGACGGCCGGAGACATGGGAAAGCTGAGGCAGGTAAAGAAAGCCGAGTTTAGGGAGTTGAGGGAGGGCTTTTTCATGGGCCGCATGCTGTTTCCTTTGAGGAAAACTATGCGATGAAAGTCTCAAATATCTTTTTTCTTTGAAGAGTGTTCTGAGGTTTTGCTTGTACAGAAAACACTGTATCTTTCATACAGAGGACTTCAGAAGAAGAGGCTTCTTGCTTTATGAAGACTTTCTCTACTTGGACTCATTTCCTTTCCCTCCCTCCCTTTCTCTTTCCATCTGCTCTCCTCATCTTCCCTTTGAAAGTACCAGACTGTCAACCTGCCAAATGTTCAGAATGAATTGAAAAAAAAAGGCAATTTGAAAGAAAGCTATCATCAATACAGTTCTGTCGTTAGGTGGATTTATCAAATAAGCAAGATATAATCCTTTGTGTTATGTTGGCCCTGGTTCAGAGTAATCCCAGTAATCTGAGAGGTTCTTCCTCCCTTTCCTTAGCTCAGTGAAGTACCTGTTGCCATTCATATGCGTCTGTGGTTTATGATCAAGGTGCCGTTGCTTCAAGGCAGCGGTGTTCTAAGGAGTGTTTTCCTCTTTCTGACTTCAGATACTCCCAGAACTGTGTGGAGAGTATTTGCCAGATCTATTGTGGGCTTTTAGTCTGAAGGTTTTAAAGAGGTGTGTTAATAATGCGTCTGAGGGCGCTTCAACAAGTGGAAGATTCTGTGACCTTTGAATTCCAGCATCCACAGGTCTCGGAAGCCCCAGCCTGTGTCACCCTCTTCTTGTAGACAATGTAGCAGTGCAGCGGGGGGTGGATGGGCCCATGAGCTTGTGCCACGTTGTACTCATCAAGGGGCCTTTTCTTGGGACGAGGTCTGAATATAAGTCGTTTCAACAATTTCTTGTAAAACAGGTTATTCAGAGAGGAGGAATTATGATCACGGATCGCAAAAGAACGGAGTTTTCCACCAAAGATATTTGCCAGGATCTCAACCGGTTATTGAAAGCCAAAAAGGGAGACCAGATGAATAGTGCCGTCTTGCCAGAAATGGAGAATCAGGTCAGTGGATTGCAACTGCGAATTTCTGCCTAAATTATAGTAGTGGCATTTTATAAAGGTACTTCTTCCACATTATCTCAAAACCTAAACTGGAGATCAGAGATATTTTACTTATTAGGTCTCTGATAAAAGTGGTAAAAATGACTAGAAAAACAAATTTAGCCTTACGTAGAATGTCTTTATATTGTACATAGGTACACTACCTATGTCCTCGAGGTGTAGAAGGTTTAAGGGCTGAATTTGAACAGGTGTGATGACTGTCTCCGCATAGGGAATGGAGGGAAGAAAGACAGGCTCTGTGTCTTGCCTCATTATTCCCAGCCGTGGATGCAGCCTTTGGCAAATTTACTCCCCAATGTTACACAGGGTAAAAGAAAGCACCCGTCTCAGAGGATAGTTATGGAGATTTGGAGATAATAAGTGTGAATCCATCTACAGCACATGATAATTGTGTAGCAAATATCACATCTGAGCAGTTTGACTCAGATTCTGGTGTGGGCTATGTGGGATTAGTGGTTGAAATGAGTATGTAACCAGCAACTTTCGTGGTGTTTTTTTTCCTTGGTCGAAGTGAATCTCATCGGTCAAATGCTGGGTGCCAGGCGACTAGAGATGCATTTTTTTTTTGGGGGGGGGGGGCATCACTGCCCCCTGGTGGTGGGAGTAGGAGGCCCAGCCCCACTGCTGGAATTGAACCTCCGTCCCAGTGGGCCGCAGTCCCGCGCACAACCACTACGCCACCGGGGCTCAGCCCGAGATGCATTTTTACGGTAAAATACTGGAAGCTTATTTTGACTCACTGATCAGGAATCAGAGCTGACCCCACAGCGTGCAATGACAAGGGTTCTGTTTGGGGACATGCCAGAATTACCCACTTTACTCCTGGTAGGCATTTGGGTAGCTTGAACTTTGGACCACTACAATGTCCTACAATTGCAGTAAGTTTTCACTTTTCTAAAAATTGGTTTTTAATTCTAAGAGACCTATTTAAATTTTGCCTGATTTTCTTGTTTTGGATTGGGAAAGAGCACTAAAGAATGCAAGAGTGTTCAGAATTCATTTTCATTTTGGCTTTTTAAAAATCTCTAGAGATACAGCAATCTCTCTCTTTCAGGTTGCCGTCTCATCCTTATCTGCAGTAATCAAGTTTTTAGAACTCTTATCAGATGATACAAACTTTGGGCAGTTTGAGCTGACAACTTTTGATTTTAACCAGTACATGAAATTGGATATTGCTGCAGTCAGAGCCCTTAACCTTTTCCAGGTGAGATACAGCTGGGTTAAAAATACCGAGTGATTGAAAGTGTGTTCTTTGATATATACTGAAGAAACATATTTTGAAACCTCATAATTGAAATGGATGGCTTTGAATTTTACGTTATCTTAGGTAACAAATGTGAAGGTGGCTGTGTTAGTCCGGGTAGACTAGAGAAACAAATTCATAAGCACACATATGTATATAAGGGAGAGGTTTATATACAAGAGGTAAGTATCCCAGCCCAGTCCAGTCCAAAGTTATAAGTCTGCTGTTAGCCCATATGTCCGATACCAACCCATCCTTAAGAGTTTGATACCAATCAGACCCTCGAAGCACATGCAATGACACCAGGACAATCACAGACCAGTGGATGTAGAGTCTTGTGTATCCAGTGGTGTCGTAAGCATCTCAGCACTGGCAGGGGCCCCTCTGTGGCTTCTCAAGCATCTCAGCACTGGCAGGAGTCTCTGTGTCACTTTCCCGACTTCAGAGGTTTGGCCCATGTGGCTTCTCCTCTGGGATGTCTCACAGGGAGTCAGCCTTGTGTCTTGTCAGTAGAGCATCTCCAAGGGACTGAGTCATGTGTCATGACTGAGTCATGTATCTCACCTTCAAGGTAGAAATACAACAGGATTTCCCAGAATTCTCAGGCCATGCCCACACAGAGGTCTCATTGGCTATTTTAAGAATGACAGGCTAGGCTCCACTCCTATACTCTTTTTTTTTTGGCATCACTGCCCTCAGGTGGTGGGAGTAGGAGGCCCAGCCTTTGCTCTGTGGAGCTGGAATCAAACCTCCATCCCAGTGGACCGCAGTCCCGAGCACAACCACTACACCACCGGGGCTCAGCCCCCCTACACACTCTTAATCCTCAAATTGACACCAGATTAGGTGGCTGTCACAGTGGTGGTGACGGACCGACAGTGTTTTGTTCTATTGTTTGTATGGTTGTTAGGAATCAAAACCCAGTCCCTGGGATCTAGCAATAAAAATAAAACAATTTTTTTTTTTTTTTTTTAGTTTAAAGCTCTACAAATTGTGTGTGTGTGTGTGTATACTAATCATTTTATTGGGGGCTCTTACCGCACAAATAATTTGAACACATCTTATAAAAGATGTTGAAAAAATAAATAAATAAAAGGACTGAGCCCTGGTGGTGTAAGGGGTTGAGTGTGGGACTGTGGCCTGTGAGCTCAGCAGTTCAAATCTAACAGCGGCTCTCAGGAACAGCTCTGGGTAGCTCCCACGACCACCAGAGGGCAGTGATGCCCCCCCAAAAAGATGATGTCTATTATTGGGAGTTCTTTAAAATTACATCCTTAGATGTGTGATGCCTGAAGCAACAACAACATATATAAAGCTTTGGTTTTGTACAGAGAAAAGGTAGATAAGCAGGTTGAAAATTTGCTTTTAGGAAGAGGAACTGTTAGGTAAATTTCCCTCTTCAGCTCTGAGAAATGTTAGGTATTTTTTTGGGGGGGGGGGCATCGGTGCCCTGTGGTGGGAGTGGGAGGCCTAGCCTTGCTCCTGGAGAGCTGCTGCTGGGTTTGAACCACCAAGCCAGTGGGCCGCAGTCCTGTCCTCAACCACTACGCCACTGGCCCTCAGCCCTAAGATATTCTTGCTTTCAAATTAAATTCTCGGGCTGAGCCCCGGTGCGTAGTGGTTGTGCGCGGGACTGCGGCCCACTGGGACGGAGGTTCAATTCTGCTCGCAGGAGCAAAGGCTGGGCCTCCTACTCCCACCACCAGGGCAGTGATGCCTTAAAAAAAAAAAAATTAAATTCTCTGTCATGTAAGACTGTCTTTAACAATGTACCATTCTCTTTGACCGCTTGTGCCCTAGGGTTCTGTGGAAGATACCACTGGCTCCCAGTCTCTGGCTGCATTGCTGAATAAGTGCAAAACGCCTCAGGGGCAGAGATTGGTTAACCAGTGGATTAAGCAGCCACTGCTGGACAAGAACAGAATAGAAGAGAGGTATATTATGGTGTACTTTTGTAATCTTCTAGGAATTGTCATTTTTTCCCCCATGCGATTATCTTCTATGGATATTGACATTTCAGCTATACAATAGGACTGGCCAAAGCTCCTCAAAGAACCTACTTTTCTGCCTACTAATTGCTTACTTAGAAAAAGCAATCTTTCTAGGGAACTGGTAGGCATCGGGAGGAAGTGGGAAGGGTTGTGTTACATTGTGGGACGGCAGCCCGTGTTAGAAAACAAGGCATGTGTGAAGTGTTGTGCGGAAAGCCAGTGCTTGCAGGCATGCAGCCAAATCACAGTGCACCCGCACGCAGCAAGGTGGTCACGTTGGAGAGCCGTATGGCATGGCGTCTCCCCCGAGTCTTAGGAGCCAGAGGACTTTGGTGCAAATCTTGCTCCTACCAGTGTGCTCACTGTGTTACCACAGGCAAGTTTCTCAGTCCCTCTGTAGCTCAGTCTCGTCATCTTTACAATGAAACGACTAATTGCCGCAACGTCGCATGAGGACAAATGCCGTCCTAGGTGTAAAGGATTTTGAAGAGTGTCTAGGGCCCGGGACGCACTTTTTCTTCACGCCGAGAGGGCTCAAGGCAGCCTCGACCGAAGAAATGTGAACCTGACGATGGGGAAAGTTGGGATGACTCTGAATAGCAGGTGGAGGCATTTTATATTTTCATCTGTTGTTTTAGATAGCATTTAAAAAAAAATCAAAGTGAAATATCAGTAAGCGTGCAGGTCTTAAGTGTCCATTTGGTGAAGGTTCACAGCACACACATCAAGAAACAGGTCCCTGCCCTCCCAGGAGGCCCTGGAAAGCCGACCCCGCCTTCCTGCACCCAAGGGGAGATGGAGGTCTTAACTTTCAACAAGAATTTACGTTTGTCTGTTTTGAAGTCTTACTTAAATTTCGTAATTCCATGCTCATCTCATTCACCTGAGTGTTTGACCAGGCGCCCGGGTGGCGTCGCAGAAACTCCTCAGACTGCTGCCTGCTCAGTCAGCAAGTGGGAATCCCCAGCCGCTCCTTGGGAGAAAGAGGCTTCCTATCCTTGTAAAGACTGACAAGACGGAGAGATGTATGGAAAGAAGCACATTTGTTCCTCCCTTGCCGCTTAACCTTTTTCAAACAAATGCAAGTTAGTTAAACAGTTCCCAAGCTGCAGCAGAGCCATTCAGTTTATTTTTATCTTCAGATTTGTGGATGAAAAGAAGCAATTAGAACATTTATGTAGCTGGACCCTCGAGAGCATGGAGGTGCTATTATCAGAGGTAGTGTTGGAACGCAAGCTCAGCACGGGAGATTTCAGGAGCTTGGAGGATCCCTGTCACAGGATCTAGTGGTCTTAGATAACCGACTCGTTAGAAACACCATTTGTGAAGATGGCTTTAACTTCTTAACTGCAGCTGCAGGGAAGAGAAGCCTTTTCTCTCTAATCTTAGTGAGTTTTGTCTTTTTTGGAAAACAAACCAAAAACAACAGCAAGCAGGAAGGCTTGGATTTTCAAGACCCAACAACAAACCGATAACACACAGACAGACACTCTGCCCCTGCTTTCCCTTCTCACACCCTCTTGCTGTGAGAGCTCACGCCTTCTCGTGTAAAATTTCCTGAAGTTCTTGGCACAAGATTGTACTATTCCTTTCTAGGCATTTAGGATTAATAGTTTCCACTGCTTTTTTCCCAACACTGCTTTTTCCTCCCAACAAATCACATTGCTCTTAACCTTCATTATTGGTTTTTTTTTTCCTTCATTATTGTTTTGAGGTAATCCCACCCCTCCCTCCATCCTAGTAGTAGTAGTGGAATCTCTGGGTGAGGTTTTCATTTTACAGTAGATGGTGGTGGAGTGAATGCCATTCAGGACAGCTAAGCTCTCTCTTTCTTTTTATGAGAACATTCGAGATTGACAGACGGGACCAGATTGAGTTTGGTGCAGGCATCTTGTCCGGTGCTGTGTCCCAGGTCAGGTTCAGGACAGGGTTGGCACTGGAGTTACGGGTGCACTGTTGTATACCACTGGAGTTATTTGTATACAAATGGAGTTACTTACTTGTGTACTCTTGTATACCAGTGAAGTTATTAATGTGTATATTAATGGAGTTGCTTGTGCACTGTTATATACCAGTAGAGTTATTTGAATACTAATGGAGTTACTTGTGCACTGTTGTATACCAGTGGAATTGTTTGTATACTAATGGAGTTAGTTATGCACTGTTGTATACCAGTGAGTTATTTGTATGCTAATGGAGTGACTTACTTGTGTACTCCTGAATACCACTGGAGTGCCTTTATACTCTTGCATAAAGGCCTGGTGCCTGCTCTGTGCCAGGCATTTTGCCAAGAGCCGCTGTCATTAGCTCTGCATGACTCTTAGCCACACTGTGCTCCATTGCTTCTGTGTAACTGCATTTTATGCAGGATGGACTTATCAGCACTGAAGACTTGCCTCTGCTTTCATGTATGTGAGTTACTCTCTGCATTTTATTGTTCCTCTTTCTACTGACTCACATGCACTTACGCCGAGACCCAGTGTCGGGCTTGAGTCAGGACACGGACGCTGTTATTTCCCACGAGCCTGTGTTACTTCCTTTTAGGAGCGCGTCTCTAGGAATTCCTTTCCCAGATTGTACTTTAGCTAACAGTCTGTTTGGTACAAATGTATGCTAGGAACCCTGCCCATAGACAGGTTTCCCCCCCACTTTCTTTCTGGTAGGTTCCAAGAGCCCTCATGTTTGTGTAGATTGCTTGGACAGTTGCTTTTGAGTTTTCTTCTTCTTCTTCTTCTTTTTTTTTAAGGGCATCACTGCCCTGGTGGTGGGAGTAGGAGGCCCATCCTTTGCCCCTGTGGAGCTGAAATTGAACCTCCATTCCAGTGGGCCGCAGTCCCGCGCACAACCACTATGCCACTGGGGCTCAGCAAGTTTTCTTCTTCTTTGGGTTTTTCAGAGGTTTATTTGCTGTCTTGGTAATTTCTGCACATTTTTACCCTTTTGTGAAGGATGTTGAATATATGTGTATATATACATGTTAGCATATAAAGTCATTTACTCTTGGACTGAGTCCAGGTGGCATAGTGATTGAGTGCGGGACTGCAACGTACTCACTTGGCGGTTCAAATCCGGCAGCAGCTCCCAGGAGCAAGGCTGGGCTTCACACTCCCAACAGAGGGCAGTGATCCCCCCCCACCTCACCCCCCAAAAAAAATAATTTATTCTTGTCAAGCTGGGGAAATACTTTGTGAATTTGGTATTCATATTGTTGTCTAGTTTTCAATAAGAGTCTTTTTATATAAAGTTTAATAGCATTAATGGGGTAGGCTTGTTCTTAGAAACAAGAGTTCTTTAGTTTTTGTTTGTTTGTTTGTTTGTTTGTTTTGGGCATCACTGCCCTCAGGTGGTGGGAGTAGGAGACCCAGCCTTTGCTCCGTGGAGCTTGGAATCGAACCTCCGTCCCAGTGGGCTGCAGTCCTGCGCACAACCACAAGAGTTCTATAGAATGAGCACTGGAAATCCAGACAGGGGTGGTGTTTGTGTGATGGACTATCAAGCCTCTAGAGGTCATGTCTTCCCAGGCTGTGCTTTCGTTCTGGAAAGCTGGCAGTTCAAACCCACCGGTAGCTTCATGGGAGAGAAATGCGGCCATTTGTCTGTCAGGTTAACAGCACCTGGAGCAGGTCTGCTGGGCCCCTCGGGGCTGCAGTGAGTTGGAGTAGACTTGACAGCAGTGGTTTGTCTTCCTGACCTCTTTCTGCACATAGTTTGTGCCGTGGAATATTCACCGAAAGATTGGCTTTTTGACACCCCCACCCCCACCCCGTGGTACCTCAGAAGAAAGGCCCGGTGCTTCCTTCCATAAGATGACAGCCATTGAGGAAACAGGAGTTGCCGAAGGAGGTCGCACGATGCTGAAGGGCCCACAGCATCGGTAGCTGTCATTGCTGCCTGGTATCAACTGTTCCACGTGACCTGCAGTGACCAATCGAAAATGGTACTACTCTCCCACCCCACCCCTCTTCACACTAAGCAGGTGATTTCCTTCTTCATGCAGAATACCTCAAAAGGGATCTAAAGACAGCTTCTCCGGGGGTCTCTGCTTCCTTCCCTCCCCACGGGGTGTTCAACTGTGCTTGGTGTCTCAGCTGTTAAACGCTGCAGTAACTGGAACTTGGAAACGGCTTTCTCTCCCATGAGTTGGGAATTTTTATGTTTTACATCATGCTGTGCATGTGTTTTCTTTATCGCGGTCCCTGCGGCTGAGTGGCGTGGACCCCCAGAATCTCGGGTAAAGAAGAGATTGAAGGGAGTTGTCGCTGCAGCCTGTTAACCGCCAAGTTGATTTCCAGCCCCGCGCTCGGTACATCATCACGTTCCAGTCCGCTCTGACGATGAGCGTGTGTCAGAGAAAGGACAGACTGCTGACAGAGAGACACCCCACCTTTCAGGATTTGTTTCCTGATTACCTGCGAGAGCTTTAGGAGCCCACGGAGCCTACGCATGCCGAAGGAAAGCTTCCCAGGTGGTTTGCAGATTCATGCTGTCTCCACGGTGTAAGGCAGGATTGACAGGCGCAGCCGTTCCATGGTTGTGATTTA